>CM074297.1:19501143-19578643 GCA_037194245.1 Opsariichthys bidens
ATTTTCCCCCACTTTGTTTGTGAAACCAAAACCAGCTAGACCAAATGACACAGACATAAATAATATAAATAGGCATGTGACACACATTCTCATCTATTACCTTCTTTAAAGCAGTTAATACACACATATCAAGTTGCCCACAATTAAGGCAACTTATTTTCTGGACATCAAGAAGAGAGAGGTTGCCCATGAGACAACCGTCTGCAATTCCCAGGTTTTAAAAAAACAATGTAAAAGTGTTCTGATAAGACAATAGAACTACACTTTTCATATTCTGTCCAGAACTAGAAGTATTAAAATTTTGCCATTCATGTTTATGGATTAGAAAGTGCAAGACAAGACCACCAACCTAAAGAAAGAAAGAAAGAAGAAAAAGAAAAAAAAACTTAAAACAACATAACTGGTCATCAAAGAAGGAAATAATCCTTTTACCCCCCATATAGAACTATTATACAGCAAAACGTGTCTAAGAAAACACCAAAACATTACTGAATCAGATTAAGAGTAATGTTAAACAAACAAACCAAAACAATGATCTGATACATGTGGTCAAGTCATAATCACTATATACATACATAAGAACGGCCAGTGCAACAAAACAACAAAAAAATAAATAATAGGATGTTTTACAAAGAAATGCATCACAAAAAAAAGATTCAACAGCCAAATGAATCTCATCGGCAAGTGCATTTGGTCGCGATCATCTCCTCGTACTCCTTGTAGGCGATGGATCTGTCGTTCTCAATGGTCAGAACACTTAAGGGGTTGTATTCGGAGGGAACACAAGAAGGTCTGGGCACAGAGGAGTCAAGCTTCTCATAAATGATGTTCTGAACCATGGTGTGCACGGGTGACCCATAGATATATCCCACAGCCCTCGGACAAGATCCCTTACAGTACCTCGGATTGTACCGGTGAGGCGCTATGATCCAGTGGTCCAGTTTGAGCTGATTGAAGCTCACTCTGAAATCGTACAGGTCACAGTCATCTGTCGGAAAGTCGTACATGGGGACGAGTTTGGGCATGCTGGTTTCCGGACTCGCGTTCGGCGAATCGGTGCTCTTCAGGGTTCCTCGTCGCTTTCGGGAAGTCGACTCCCACAACGTGGACTTTCCGTCCCAGTGGTTCGAAGTCAGATCCACCATCGTACCTTGCGTGGATCTTCTCTGGTACGCGACCTCGCTGGTGTCGTTGAGGTACAAAAGAAGGGACGGAGATCTGTGAGTTAGCTCAACCGGGCTCTTATGAATCTGGCCTCCAGGTCCCGGGATCATATCTTCAACGCAGGTCAAGTTGATCAGCAGATGGATGTCCTTCTTATGGGCCTGAATGAGAGGATGGAGGAAGGAGGTCACGTCGACCTCCACCCAGCGGCGGCGGACCCTTCTCTCGGTGTGGACGCGGAAGCTGAGAAGGGGGACGGACTGCTGGGTGCTGAGATGATGGGAACACATGTGATTCTTCGAGGGTTTCTGTTCCTTCACGTCGAGATAGCAGAGCGACGTGAAGGGGGTGATGTGGTTGTGGTCGAAAGAGTACAGCAGGACTGACTTCAGTAGCTGCTCCTGAGTCCTCACTCGATTCAGACTGTAGGAAATATCCTGCATGAAGAATTCTGACAAGACAACACGTGGCGTTGAGAAACACATCCTTCACTTGACCACATTTATATTGTTTTTATTTGGTGTTCAAGAATGACTCGTGATTGCGGTTTCATAGTCCCTGGCATACACTAGCGTATGTGGAATCTGTGTGGTGTTTTGTAAATATTTTCTCTGTAGAAAGACAAAGATAAATAGTGATGAAAGGCAAAATGTTAAATGTCACACCATTTTGTGGAGAGGGTCAAAATGACCATTTTCACTTGAGCTTTGGAGCCAACTTTGAGGGGTGTAAAAATGCCTTCAGAAAGATGGCAGCATCATAGTTTTATTTTTACACAGAGATTGGTAGATCTATGAGTCAAATCTGTTGACTTTAGCCATCTTTGTTTCATTATATGCCAATGGTGACGCTTCAAAAATGGAGAAAAAGCTCTTCTTGTGTGTTTTTGCCTCACGTTTGCATGTCTGTAACTCAAGAAGTATTAAAGATATCTTAAAATCCCATTAGATTCTGGTTCTAAACAAACTTTCCTCTTTGTATCGTCATTTTAAAGGCCCTCGATGGTTCAATCCCAGAGATATGGAGATCTCAACGCGGCTCCATGAGTAAAATGGTAAAATGTACGCAACAGTTTGAACATGGAGCTGCTTTTAGATCCCCATATCTATTGAACAGAACAATACAGGGTGTTGAAAATGAAGATTTGAAAAGAAAAGTTTATCAAGAATGAGAATCTCAAAGGATATTAAGACATCTTGAATAGTTTTAGAGTTACAACCACGCAAACTTTGGAAAAGGAGTATTTATGGCACTCAGGTATGTTCTATGCAATTGTGTTGACAGAAAAACCCGATGCATTTTCAACATTATTTGTTCTTTAGATGTTCCTCTTTAAAAGAAAGAAGTATCAGCTGTTTGTAAACTGACCCACATTTGGTTTTTGAAAATACAATTTACTCATGGAGCCGCGTTGAGATGTCCATCTCTGAGGCTGAACCACATTGGGCCTTAAAAATGATGATACAAAAATAAAAGTTTAAGAACCAGAATCTACAAGCCCCATTAAGATCTCCATATCTCTGGGATTGAACCATCGAGGGCCTTTAAAATGACGATACAAAAAGGAAAGTTTGTTTAGAACCAGAATCTAATGGGATTTTACGATATCTTTAATACTTCTTGAGTTACAGACATGCAAACTTGAGGCAAAAAAACACAAGAAGAGCTTTTTCTCCATTTTTGAAGCGTCACCGTTGGCGTATAATGAAACAAAGATGGCTAAAGTCAACAGATTTGACTCATAGATCTACCAATCTCTGTGTAAAAATAAAACTATGATGCTGCCATCTTTCTAAAGGCATTTTTACACCCCTCAAAGTTGGCTCCAAAGCTCAAGTGAAAATGGTCATTTTGACCCTCTCCACAAAATGATGTAAATATACATCTGTGGCATTTAATATTTTGGCTTTCAGCAGAATTTATGCTTGTATTTCTACATAAAAAATATATACAAAGTCAAAAATTTGAGCTGGAGAAGTTTCTGAAATTTTTTTGCCATGAAAACCTGACAATACTCGCCGTGAGTTGAAGTGACCCCAAATGACGTTATATTTAGCCCCTGGAATGTGAATTTTACCCTTGGAACACGACTGGGCTAGTTTTGAGCAGCAAGCGACCCTTCGCAAAGCCCCGCCCCCTTTAGTTACTGTTGCTGTGTCCGCTCTCACGCCACACATCATGTTCTCACGCAGTGAAAAATACATCCAGGAGCAAAGAGACACTGACGACGTATGAAACAGTTTCATATTTAAAATATCATAATTTTTGAAGTAGTTTAATCAATAAACAGCATCTAGTGTGTGTTTAATGTGTCGCTGTCGCTCCTCGATCATCTCTAGTTCATTTATAGCATCAAATAAACATGAATGAACATCAGAAGGAATGTTGTTTCAAGACGTGATTCAAGTTCACCGACGTTCATCTACTAACTCCCCTGACCGCTTTGACGGACACAATGGCGGATTCGGGGTTATGATTGGTCAGATCGCCTGTCAATCAAACTGCCGGCGACGGGTCAATTGGGCGGGCTTTGTTGTGAAAACCTGGCAACCCAGGGTAAAGTATTTTTACTTAAATGTCTATAAAGCAATAGTTTTATTTTGTGCATCATTTGTAGTACTGCTAAAAACATCATAAAGTATACTCGTTTTTGCCTCAAAAGAAATATTATCTTGTAGTTTTTTGTTTTGGTTCATGCCAAGATCTATTTATTAGGATGGAGAAAATGAATATTTTTTGCATTTGAATAAATGTATCCTAAAACACAAATAGTTCGGAACAATTCAAATCTGCTTTGTAAATACGATACCTCGGTTTTGCTCGAGACATTCCTCGCGAGGCGTGATCAGACGCGCGGTGTTGTACAGGTGAGACGCCTCGTGACTCCTGTCCGGTTTGGATGATAGTTTATACAGTCTCTTCATGTAACGCACATATCTGGAGTCCGGTTTGGCTCGTGGAGTGAATTCTCCCCATGGGTTCTGCTCCGACAGAGCTTTCAGCAAAGGGCTCAGGATATTACCGTGGTGGAGGGAGACGTCGGGTTCAACAGACTCGTTTTCAAAGTTGTAGCACGATGTAAATGACAGTCCGATGACTGTGAGGACCATAAAGGATCTGGATACGGCACCATATTTAAAAAGCGGCGTCGCCATAATAAATAAAGCGCGTTTATTTAAGAACAGAGCAGTCCCGGAGAGGACTTCAGAGTCTTCGGCCGAACCTCACTTCCGGCGCCCTCAACTGACTGACAGGTGTGCGCAATCAATGCGAGTTTTTGCCACCAAAGTCCACACACTGTATCAAGTACGATTTCAAAGGGTCTTATTTTAAACGTCTCACGCAACGCCACATTTCTTTTAGACTCGCGGTCGATGAGTTTGATCAGGTCAACACACGATTTTATGCCGAAAAGACATCGGACATTTTGAGGACACAATTCTTCTGAGCGCCACTTCACTACAGCATTACATTTCAGGTCCCAAACTCTCAATACGTCTTAAAATATTGGACAAAATATTAAACTCTGTGTTTTAAAGATGGAAAATATTAGTATTTTTTGGTCACAGTAACACCTTTAATTGAATGGTAACTTTGCGGTTTATTAAAAAATATTTCAAGAAATTCTTGATTTTTATTGCATCAAACTTTTTTAAAAACAAAATATTTTAGCGGTAATATTGCTTTTATTGGAATAGCTACTGAATGAACAAGATATTATTGTTTAGATATCATATTTACTTCCCAAATGCATGATTATACAGGAAGTGACATCATTGTGGGGAACTTAAACAACTATATATATATATATATATATATATATATGGGTTAAAAAGTTGGTTGGGTTAAATATTTGCCCAACCTGCTGGGTAGTTTTATTTAAAAATGACTATATGGCTGTCTTCAAATGAACCCAAAATATGTTGGGAATTAACATTTATTTTGATTATTATTTTGATTGCTATTGTTGCCTCGATTATGTGTCTGATTTTTAATATCCAACCTATTTTGGGTTCATTTTAATCCAGCCATACAGTAATTTTTAAACAATAGTTGAGTTAAATAAAAAATACCCAGCAGGGTGGGCAAACATTTAACCCAACCACTGGGTTAAAACAACCCAGTCGCTGTCCATTTTCAACCCAGTATTTTTGTTTTTAACCTAGTATTTTTAGAGTGTGTATGTATATATATATATATGCAATTTAATATGCTTTGCATCTAAATTGTTTCACCATTTTAAGGCTTGTTTACTCTTGTTTATTAGAAAGTTGTTGTTGTTGTGTTTTATTGTGTCAGTGTGTTCATCCTGGGCAATGTCACACTGTCTACACTATGAAAGGCCAAGCAATTAAAAAATACGTGAATTTTAGAGAGGGAAATATACAATGGAAGTCAATGGCTGGTTACCAACATTCTTCAAAATATCTTCATGTTCAACAGAAGAAACTCTGGTTTGGAACGACATACTCTCTGAAAAATGCTGGGTTGTTTCAACCCATGTTTGGGTCAAATAAAAATTGGGTTTGTCCATATTTGGAAACGATGACAGAATTTTCATTTACATAACAGTGCTGTAGAAAGTTGTAGTTTTGGCGTCACAAACATTACATGAATTTACCTTTAAAACAGGAAACAATGACTTTGAATTTAGCCTCATTTTTTCTTTAAACTTCACATTTTATTTGAAAAGGACACTGCGAATCCTGTCAGCCAAATAAGCCGTGACATATAAGCAGTCCCATCCTGGAGGTCGAACAACGACCCTATAAATTAGGCAGCAAAACACCAAGAACTGTTATTTTGTTTCTTATTTGAACACAGAGATGCTACAATCGAGACATTTAAAATACAATTAAGAATTAAAATGCGTCTAAAACAACCCTTACATTTATTTACATACAATTGAATTATTACTATCAATAACCACAGGAAAAAATCATGCTTGAGATCTAGTCAGAATGTGCGGTTGAAGTGCTCAACTGCTCTGAACCCAAAGGATCTGCTTTCTGAGATGACCTTCAGCTCTGCTGACCGAGGGCACGTTCATCATCACAGATCGCTGCACTCCAGTCAAAAGAGTCTGAATGAAGTTCTGCTGAGCTCCAGCGCGCATGAAATCATGCCTGAATCACTGCCTGACAAAGACCTCATTATAGTCTCCAGACGGTTCCTAACATTCATAAATTCCCGGTTTAAACTGTGTCGTTTTATTCTCACGCATTATATCAGTGATGTGGTCACCAGCATAAAGTGTGACCTCATTTTTCCGAGGCCTTTCCAAGTATTAAAGAGCGAGAGTTTATCTCTGCAGTGTTACAGACGTCGCATCAAGCGTAAAATGAGTCGAAGGACGACATGTCGGGAGGCCTCTCTCCCCGCGTTCAATGGCACGAGTGTTTCTCTCGGCGTTCTGCACAGCACAACGGTCAGATATGAACGATGACGGCGTTTGACGCAAACCAGAAAATTCTCTCGCAAGTCACATGGTGACATTATGTGTATGACAATTAAGCATATTTTCCCCCAAATTTGCATTACAAAGACATTTTTTTGTGTGTGTGTGTGTTTTAATTCCTAATATTGTCAATGATTCACAATACTCTAAAAAACGCTGGGTTGTTTCAATCCAAATTTGAGTAAAAAATAGACAAATATTTGACCCAGATTTGGGTTGAAACAACCCAGTAAGACTTTTCAATCAAAATCTGGGACAAAATGGACAAATATTTGATATTTGCATACATTTTACCCAAATATGAATTGAACAATAGACAATGATGGGATATTTGTCCATATTTGACCCAAATTTGGGTTGAAATGACCCAGAAAGACTTTTCAATCAAAATCTGGGACAAAATGGACAAATATTTGATATTTGCATATATTCGACCCAAATTTGGGTTGCAAAAACAGACAACTATTTAATATTTGTCCATATTTGACCCAAATGTGGATTGAAAAACAGACAAATATTGGATATTTGCATATATTTGACCCAAATTTGGGTTGAAACAACCCAAAAAGACGTTAAAACCAAAATTTGGGTTAAAAAAATGGACAAATATTTGATATTTGCATACATTTTACCTAAATATGGATTGAACAATAGACAATAATTGGATATTTGTCCATATTTGACCCAAATTTGGGTTGAAACAACCCAGAAAGATGTTACAACCAAAATTTGGGTTTAAAAAAATTTACAAATATTTGATATTTGCATACTTTACCTAAATGTGGATTGAAAATAGACAAATATTTGATATTTGCATATATTTGACCCAAATTTGGGTTGCAAAAAAACAGACAACTATTTAATATTTGTCCATATTTTGACCCAAATGTGGGTTGAAAAAGAGACAAATATTTGATATTTGTCCATACTTGACCCAAATTTGGGTTGAAACAACCCAGAAAGATGTTAAACCCAAAATTTTGGTTAAAAAATGGACAAATATTCGATATTTGCATACATTTTACCCAAATGTGGATTGAAAAACAGACAAATATTGGATATTTGTCCATATTTGACCCAAATGTTAGAATGTCTGAAGAGGACCATCAAAATGAAGCTCATGGTGCACTTTGAGCGTGTCCAAATTCACCTTTGCTAGTTGAGACGGCCGGCGCTCCAGGCACACGGTCCAAAAGGGTTGTACCTCGTCTCTTAAAGAGTCATGGGTGTGTTTTGGGTTTAATCGGTAATGAACCAATCAGAATCTCATCTCCCATTCCCTTTAAAAGCCAGGTGCGCTTGTACCATGAAGGATTCGATATGTACATGGTGGAACAACAACATAACAAAGCAGGTTTGTGTTGGTCAATGGCGCGGTCGTTTTCAGTTCCTCAAAATAGCAATACGCCAACAGTGCACCTGAACGCACCTCGTTTTCACACCAGCACGGCCATGAGCGAAAAGATGGACGTGAGTGCGTTTGCTATTTAACGTGAGCGCTGGATGTCGAGCTGAAGCTAGCAAAAAACACTTGCGTCACGCCATTAGTCCAGGTGCATAATAGTGTCCAAAGTGTTCTTTCTTTGTCTTTCTGTCAATTTTGGGGGGTAAAATATGACCTGAACATGTGTAACCCCTCTACCCGGGTCCTACTCGACCCGCTCAACATGGGTCTTGATCCCGGATGTTCCGGCATGGGAGTCGGACGCTCTAACAAGGAAGCTGCGTCCTCTAGCGTCTATCGCCATAGCGGCTTTACTCGCACAGCAGCCGCTAGCTAGCCTCCGTCACGCACGTTCTTCACACTTTCAGCAGCGTTAATATAGTAAATTAATTTTCTTGTTACTCGCTAACCTCATTAATAAATATAATCATCAGTACCGTCACTGTAGTTACCAATTAAAATAATTAGGGATGCACCGACACAAACATTTTGGCCGATAATCTTTTATATCGGAAAGCCGATAACCGATCTAATTGGCCGATAAACCTAAATCAAAGTTTTTTTAAAACTGAACATGTATATCGGCCGATGCCGATAAAATGAACATGTGTATCGACCGATACCGATAAAAATGAACATGTATATCCGCCGATACCAATAAAATGAACATGTATATCGGCCGATACCGATAAAATGAACATGTGTATCGACCGATACCGATAAAAATGAACATGTATATCCGCCGATACCAATAAAATGAACATGTATATCGGCCGATACCGATAAAATGAACATGTATATCGGCCGATAACTATAAAAATGAACATGTATATCCGCCGATACCGCAAAAAATGAACATGTATATCTGCCGATACCGCTAAAAATGAACATGTGTATCGACCGATACCGATAAAAATGAACATGTATATCGGCCGATACCGCTAAAAATGAACATGTGTATCGACCGATACCGATAAAAATGAACATGTATATCGGCCGATGCCGATAAAATGAACACGTATATCCACCGATACCGATAAAAATGAACATGTATATTGGCCGATGCCGATAAAATGAACATGTATATTGGCCGATGCCGATAAAATGAACACGTATATCGGCCGATACCGCTAAAAATGAACATGTGTATCGACCGATACCGATAAAAATGAACATGTATATCCACCGATACCGATAAAATGAACATGTATATCCACCGATACCGATAAAAATGAACATGTATATTGGCCGATGCCGATAAAATGAACACGTATATCCACCGATACCGATAAAATGAACATGTATATCGGCCGATACCGATAAAATGAACATGTATATCCGCCGATACCGATAAAATGCACATGTATATCCACCGATACCGATAAAATGAACATGTATATCGGCCGATACCGATAAAATGAACATGTGTATTGGCCGATGCCGATAAAATGAACACGTATATCCACCGATACCGATAAAATGAACATGTATATCGGCCGATACCGATAAAATGAACATGTATATCCGCCGATACCGATAAAATGAACATGTATATCGGCCGATACCGATAAAAATGAACATGTATATTGGCCGATACCGATAAAAATGAACATGTATATTGGCCGATACCGATAAAATGAACATGTATATCGGCCGATACCGATAAAATGAACATGTATATCCGCCGATACCGATAAAATGCACATGTATATCCACCGATACCGATAAAATGAACATGTATATCGGCCGATACCGATAAAAATGAACATGTATATTGGCCGATGCCGATAAAATGAACACGTATATCCACCGATACCGATAAAATGAACATGTATATCGGCCGATACCGATAAAATGAACATGTATATCCGCCGATACCGATAAAATGCACATGTATATCCACCGATACCGATAAAATGAACATGTATATCGGCCGATACCGATAAAATGAACATGTGTATCGACCGATACCGATAAAATGAACATGTATATCCGCCGATACCAATAAAATGATCATGTATATCCGCCGATACCGCTAAAAATGAACATGTATATCCGCCGATACCGATAAAATGAACATGTGTATCGACCGATACCGATAAAATGAACATGTATATCGGCCGATACCGATAAAATGAACATGTATATCCGCCGATACCAATAAAATGATCATGTATATCCGCCGATACCGCTAAAAATGAACATGTATATCCGCCGATACCGATAAAATGAACATGTGTATCGACCGATACCGATAAAATGAACATGTATATCCGCCGATACCAATAAAATGAACATGTATATCCGCCGATACCGCTAAAAATGAACATGTATATCCGCCGATACCAATATGGAGGCCGATATACCCCTAAAAATAACAATGCAAACTAAACGTACAATAAAGTCTATATTTTGTGAGATCTTCTATGTCGGGAGATTTAATTCCCAACCGTTTTAGAGCAATGTTCTTTCTCTCTGCTGAAATGGAAGCTTGGCCGACGTCTGCGTTTCTTTTTATGTCCAGCAGGGGGTTGGAGTGGTTTACGTCCTCCGAGGACGTCCTGGCCATCCTTCAAACATCCGTCCCGCTGCAGACAGCGAGGGTCTCCGAGCATCTTCCTGAGTTCAGTCGACGCATCCCGACTGAGATAATGGTAGGGTTTTTTCCCGCCGCAATCCCGTACGTTAACGTTGGCACCGTACTCGCACACCAGCAGCGAACACACGCGCTCTCGGCTGTGAATGGCGGCAATATGGAGAGGCGCGTACCCGTCGTGAGACTTGGCATCGACATCCACCCCTGCGCCGCTCCGTCTCGAGACGTCGATGACTTTACGCACCATTTCACCGTTTCCGCTTTTAGCGGCCCAATGCAGGATGGTGAATCCAGACATGAAATTCCGCTTCCCGGCCAGACGAGGGTCTTGCAGCAGGAGGCTGTAGATCTGACGCCAGCTTCCCGTTGCGGATTTCACAAGCCACTCATGCTCCACTGATCCCAACGGAATTGCATCGGAGTCATTCCCGCCAGGTTTGGAGATTTTGCTACACCTTCTCGACGGCGGCGAACCCTGCGCCTCCTTTCGTTTGGCTCTCAGAGACCCGTGTGGAAAACCTTCTCCGGAAACACGGCTCTGATACGGTTCGGCGTCGGCTGCGAGCCGTGTTTTCCCCCGTTCATCCTTTAGCAGCTCGCGTCGTGGAGATTTTATGGCGACGAGAGCGAACAGCGAGCCACTCCGAGCATCTCCCGTCACACCGAGCGCTCTGGCCGTCTCCATGACGTCACGGTCCGCTCCTCCAGCATCACTGCTGTCACTCACAGTTTGGGTGGAGCAATGACAATAATTGTTATTAATCATATCCACACTCTCTGAGTTCAAGTCAAATGAACGGGTCATTTTTTCACCTTGGTACTTTTTCTTCACAGCCACGTACTTTACGTCATCCACTTGTTTGACCACGGCGACGTTGTTGACCAGTCGTTTGAAAAGGTCTCGGTTTCGCTTCTTTTCCGCGGGGTCGCTGGAGTTTATGAGTCCTTTGAACTTGTTCACGAGCTCCGAGTTTTTCACTTTCCCCCGCGCTCCAGTAAAAAGGTTAAGATCAGTTCTTGAGTCAAAGCCATGTCTGTGTGTGTTTGTTTGCTTGTTAGTAGTTCAGGGAGATGTTTCGGCAACAACCTGCTGTTTCCGGTTATCCTCCGAAATCCGCGTGCCTCCCTCTTTTATCCAAGACCAGCACATGAACGCGCGATGAATGCAAAGGATGCGGCGCTGCGCGTGCACAGCGGAGTTCACGCGCCGCGACGGAAAAGTCTTGTGAATGTCGGATAAAGCTCTGTGTCACGCATCTGATCACATGTTTGCTCATTAAATACCCTAAAAATAATCATTAAACATATATTTTTTTTATTTTAATAAGTATAAATAATCTTATGCGACGTCAAATCACTCTAAAAAAAATAACGCTGGGTTAAAAATAACACAAGTTGGGTTGAAAATGGACGATTTGGGTTGTTTTAAGCCCGTGGTTGGGTTCAATGTTTTATTTCAATCAACTATTGTATAAAAATGACTATTACTTGATTAAAATGAACCAAAAAAGGCTGGAAATTATGAATCAGACACATAATAATAATGAAAAGGTGCTCATTTATTAATAAGCAACTTAATAAATGTTTGTTTATTAATATATAATGTGGGAACACAACATGTTTGGGTTCATTTTAATCAAGCAATACAGTCATTTTTACCCAGCAGGTTTGGATCGCTGCGTTTTTTTTTCCATTTTCAACTCAACTTGGGTTGTTTTTAACCCAGCATTTTTTTTATCGTGAAGAATATTGTGGTTTTCATGTCACCTCCTGGTTAGTTCATTTTTATAACCATTTATTTTGAGACAGAAACATTGTACTATTAAATCATTTACCCTCTTTTTATTCATAAAAAAGAGAAGTTCTTCAAAATGTCCAGCAAAAACCAGTGTGATGCAAGAAAAGATATATATATTTATAATTAATTATAAAAATATATAATTAATATTTTTTTTTTTAAAATAAATATTCTTGAGAAAAGATGTAACCTTTTAGAAGATGTCAGTTTCAGCTCAAAATCCCCCACAGATCATTTATTATCGCTTGTCAAATTTGATTTGGGTGACACGCTGTTTGTGTGTGTGTCCCTTTAAATGCAAATGAGCTGCTGCTCCAGAAGAGGGCGGAGCTTCAACAGCTCCACAACAACAAAGCTGGAGTCAACACTAATGGAGAGACTCTTTAACTTTTAGTCGTTTCTGAACGGTTAGTGGATAAATTGATGTCGTTGCTGTGGAGTCGATCAACTCGTCACTAGCGTGTGTCGTCACGTTCATCTTTTTTCCTCGAATCGACCCTCGTTTGTGAAGCGGTCCGGCGTAAAACGACGGCATCAACAACACTCGACGACAACAGCTCTAAAGCAGCCCGACATGGCCCCGCCCCCTTTGTTGAGTGTTCTCGGGGGGCGGGGTTTATGTAAATTCTAGGGTTAGTGATGTCACAAATCGAGGAAGAAGCTCGTTGTAGTTCCTACCAGCCGTTTGTTGTAGTTCTTAAACAGAGAATATTGAACTTTGAGCGTCGTCACTTTGCAGCAAAACCACACACTAACTAAAGTTAAAAAGTCAAATCATAATCAACCACTCCTTTAAGACGCATTAATTCTAGAATTATTGTGTGTTCATGCACAAGCATGTTTATGAGCAAAAAGCAGCACCAGTGGGAGGATAAAAATGTGTCTGTGCGAAAGAGGTTAATTGTATTTTACACGTAATATCAAGTGTTCAATAGAAAAGGTGTAACACTTTAGTTTATCTGATTATTATAAATCACTGTGCATATTTAGAGTTTAGTGAAGAACAATGAGCTACAAAGAAGAACATCAGCATCAATATTGTGATGAGAGTAACTAACAATTCAAGGAATAAAACTGGAGAGAATAAATACGGAAGAGCGCCATTTCTGACTGATATTTAACAGATTATGGGATGTGAATATTAGGCTTTCCTTTGACTTTTGTTTTTAAAAATGTCACTAATGTGACTAAAACTTTAAAAATCCAAAAAATGTTTTATGTAAATCGACAATCACACTGGATAAAGGACGTAATGAATGTCGGCGAATCGAAAACTGGCTGTTTATTTGAAGAATATGATGCAAAACTACAATAAGAATTGTCCACATTTAGTCAAACACTCAACAGCATAAAATCACAATTTCAGGATGTTCACATCGTCGAACACATTTGGCAAGAACAAGCGATATCTAACAACGAGTGCACTTGTTTCGCTTGAATTGACCTTGAATAATAGAGTAACAAAACTTCCTCTGGACAACTTTTTATTTCAGATCAGTAACCTGATTCAGGCTGTGTAGTGACATTTAATGCATCTATTAAGGCCTTTAATGCACATATATAAACGTGCTCCGCTAATAAAACGTCATTCTTGGATCAGACGGAGCATTTGGTTTTAAAATAAAGTCAAGCTAGCAAAAAAACCCCAATACATTTAAAAGCCAGTGCGCATTATATAGCGAAGGCAGTGTCACAAACAATAGAAAATGAGCATTTCACGGTTTTCTTGGTTAATAACTCCATCCTTCCTGATTGCGAACGACGGTGAATCCTTGGAACACTGCTTTCTTTGGAATGTAGCGCCGATTTGTTCACGTTTAAAAGAAATCTTCACATTCCTTCACGTCAGACGAAAAGTACACGAAATGCTATAAATAAATGACATAATAAATATCCACTTAATCGTTACCTTTAAACACAATGAATCCCTCTCAAATGGTCGTTTTCACAAAAATAAAATCGATTTAAAAACTTTTCCAAGACAATCTGCGGTGATTTTTACTTGTGTGGATTGGCCGACTCGACGTAAACAGAGAGCGATGCGAACGGCCGGAGTGTGGATCCGTCGCGAGGAACCCGATTGAACGGCGGGCTTTTGACGCAGATCCCGCTCGTCCGCAGGCACTGAGGTAAAGCGGCGGCCCGGAGCGCCTCAAACGACCTCCTCGTCGCAGTGAGCGTCCCCCACCAGCAGAGAGTGCTTGTCGGGCTCGCTGAGGGCCATGCTGTTCATCGAGTGCTTGTCCGAGCGGAGCGAGTTGATGGAGGCCCGGCTGTAGTTGACGATGCGGTCCAGCAGGCTGAGTTTGGGCGAGGACCGACGCAGCTCTCCCATGCCGATGTGAACGCTGACATCCGATAGGCTGCTTTGTTTTCTGACCACGCCCAGTCGTCGTTCCAGTTTCTCAGCGGTGGGTTTAGTGTAACTGCGGGAAAAGGACATGAATCAAGTGTTGTTTTTGTGCTCTACTACATTGAATGTTGATTATTTTCCTCAGTGTTGCAGCTCCTCTCTTCCTAGTCTGTCAGTAACGCTCCGTTTACTTCCTGTCTCTATGAAGCCCCGCCTTCTGAAAAGCACAATGTGCTCCGATTGGTCGGCTAGAGCATCGTGAATGGTCAAGAGGGAAATGTCCCGCCCCTTACGATAACCGCCAGTTTCAACACGCCACCAACTAACTCAAGCAGGCCCCGCCCCTTTATTCTGCGCATGAATTATGTAAATGAGGAATATTGTGATGAAAACTCAAGATGGAGGCGTTTCAGGGAGTTTACATGTTTCTAATGTTTTACTACGTTGCTAGCATGAAATAACATTAATAGCATATTACTAGCATTTATTATCATGTTTCTAGCCTGATTTAACATCTTATTAGTATGAATTAGCATGTTTTAACACATTGATAGCATGTTTTATCTTGTTGTTAGCATGAATTAACATGTTGTTAACACGTTTAGGCACATTGCTGGCATTTTTTAGCATGTAGCTAGCATGTTGCAAAGATGTTTTAGGGTCCTGCTAACATAAATTAGCATGCTGCCTGCATGAATTAGCATGTTGTTAGCAAGTTTTCCCATGTTGTTAGCATGAATTAACATGTTGCTAGCCTGATTTAACATGCTGTTAGCATGATTGAACATGTTAACATGTTTTAACATGTTGCTAACAAGTTGTTAGCATGATTGAACGTGTTAACAAGTTTTAAAACATTGATAACATGGTTAAACATGTTGCTAGCACTATTAGGATGTTACTAACATGTTTTAACATTGCTGACATAAATTAGCATGTTGCTAACAGGTTTCACAATGTTTCTGACATGTTTTAAACATGTGGCTAACATGTTTTAGAGTGCTGCTAACATGAACTAGCATGCTGCTAGTATGAATTAGCATGTTGTTAGCAAGTTTTACCATGTCGTTAGCATGAATTAGCATGTTGTTAGCAAGTTTTACCATGTCGTTAGCATGAATTAACATGTTGCTAGCCTGATTTAACAAGTTGTTAGCATGATTGAACGTGTTAACAAGTTTTAAAACATTGATAACATGGCTAAACATGTCGCTAGCACTATTAGGATGTTACTAACGTATTTTAACATTGCTGACATAAATTAGCATGTTGCTAACAGGTTTTACAATGTTTCTGATATGTTTTACCGCGTTGTTAGCATGTATTAACATGTGTTAGCACACACTGATGACATGTTTTAATGTTCACACAATGTTGATAACATGATTTAACATGTTGATAGCATATTTTAAGATGTTGCCAATATGTTTTAACATGTTAATAGCATGAATTAGCATGTTTTAACACATTGATAGCATGTTTTATCTTGTTGTTAGCATGAATTAACATGTTGTTAACACGTTTAGGCACATTGGTGGCATTTTTTAACATGTAGCTAGCATGTTGCTAAGATGTTTTAGAGTCCTGCTAACATAAATTAGCATGCAGCTAGCATGAATTAACATGTTGGTAATGATTTAAAATGTTGCTAGCATTTTTAGGACGTTACTAACATGTTTTAACATGTGGCTAACATGTTTTAGAGTGCTGCTAACATGAATTAGCATGTTGTTAGCATTAATTAACATGTTGCTAGCCTGATTTAACAAGTTGTTAGCATGATTGAACGTGTTAACATGTTTTAGAACATTGATAACATGCTTAAACATGTCGCTAGCACTATTAGGATGTTACTAACGTATTTTAACATCGCTGACATAAATTAGCATGTTGCTAAGAGGTTTTACAATGTTTCTGACATGGTTTACCGCGTTGTTAGCATGTATTAACATGTGTCAGCACACACTGGTAACATGTTTTATGTTGATAAGATGATTTAACATGTTGATAGCATATTTTAAGATGTTGCCAATATGTTTTAACATGTTAAGAGCGTGAATTAGCATGTTTTAACACATTGCTAGCATTATCCGATGGCTATTAAGCCTTCGGAATAGATATAGGAATAAAGCTTTCAACTTCAGTGCAAGCGCTAGTGAAGTTGAAACTCATTTTGAGAATATGTATTGTAATTGAACACTGTACATGCGCACAGAAAAATAAAGTCTATATTTTGGATGTTTTCTTTTAATGCACACGTGTTTAAATCCAACTATTTTACAGTCGGTTGTTCATATCTGAGAGGTTTACCATTTGAGTAGAAGCGAGGACAGCACCACAGACACCGATGAGGCCGCCATCGCAGCAGAACCCATCCAGGGCTGCAGCACCAAACCCACAGGCATGAACACACCTGCAAACAAACTCAGTCAAGAACACACACTGATACGAGAACGGAACCGTCCCAATACTTTCTAAAAGTATTCGAGGCGTAAATCCCATGTTTTTTCTTTTCACTTTGCTTTATCCAACATAATATTTACCAACAAATGTCTACAAACGAACACTTGTACAACACTGTTTGCTGCAGGAAAATAAACTTTAAACTTCTTAAACTATCGGGAGGGGAAAACGTAAACCTCATGATTGCTACTGATCAAAAGTGGCAATACTTTTATTCACAAGGATGCATTTATTTGACATTTATAATGACACAAGATTTGCATTTCAGATAGATGCCGTTCTTATGAACTTTCTATTCATCGTAGAACGGTTTCAATATGAAGCAGCACAACCGTTTTCAACATTGATAATAATCATAAATGTTTCTTGAGCATCAAATCATCATATCAGAATGATTTCTGAAGAATCATGTGACTCTGAAGACTGGATATAAAGTCAGAATTGCGAGATATAAAGTCAGAATTGCGAGATATAAAGTCAGAATTGCGAGATATAAAGTCAGAATTGAGATATAAAGTCAGAATTGCGAGATATAAAGTCAGAATTGCGAGATATAAAGTCAGAATTGCGAGTTATAAAGTCAGAATTGCGAGATATAAAGTCAGAATTGCGAGTTATAAAGTCAGAATTGCGAGATATGAAGTCAGAATTGCGAGATATAAAGTCAGAATTGCGAGTTATAAAGTCAGAATTGCGAGATATAAAGTCAGAATTGCGAGTTATAAAGTCAGAATTGCGAGATATAAAGTCAGAATTGCGAGATATAAAGTCAGAATTGCGAGATATAAAGTCAGAATTGCGAGTTATAAAGTCAGAATTGCGAGATATAAAGTCAGAATTGAGATATAAAGTCAGAATTGAGAGATATAAAGTCAGAATTGCGAGTTATAAAGTCAGAATTGCGAGATATAAAGTCAGAATTGCGAGATATAAAGTCAGAATTGTGAGATTTAAAGTCAGAATTGAGATATAGTCAGAATTGCGAGATATAAAGTCAGAATTGCGAGATATAAAGTCAGAATTGAGATATAGTCAGAATTGCGAGATATAAAGTCAGAATTGCGAGATATAAAGTCAGAATTGAGATATAGTCAGAATTGCGAGATATAAAGTCAAAATTGAGATATAAAGTCAGAATTGTGAGTTATAAAGTCAGAATTGCGAGATATAAAGTCAGAATTGCGAGATATAAAGTCAGAATTGAGATATAGTCAGAATTGCGAGATATAAAGTCAGAATTGCGAGATATAAAGTCAGAATTTTGAGATATAAAGTCAGAATTGTGAGATATAAAGTCAAAATTGAGATATAAAGTCAGAATTGCGAGATATAAAGTCAGAATTGTGAGATATAAAGTCAGAATTGAGTTATAAAGTCAGAATTGCGAGATATAAAGTCAGAATTGTGAGATATAAAGTCAGAATTGAGATATAAAGTCAGAGTTGCGAGATATATAGTCAGAATTGCGAGATATAAAGTCAGAATTGCGAGTTATAAAGTCAGAGTTGCGAGATATAAAGTCAGAATTGCGAGTTATAAAGTCAGAGTTGCGAGATATAAAGTCAGAATTGCGAGATATAAAGTCAGAATTGCGAGTTATAAAGTCAGAATTGCGAGATATAAAGTCAGAATTGTGAGATATAAAGTCAGAGTTGCGAGATATAAAGTCAGAGTTGCGAGATATAAAGTCAGAGTTGCGAGATATAAAGTCAGAATTGCGAGTTATAAAGTCAGAATTGCGAGATATAAAGTCAGAGTTGCGAGATATAAAGTCAGAGTTGCGAGATATAAAGTCAGAATTGCGAGATATTAAGTCAGAGTTGCGAGATATAAAGTCAGAGTTGCGAGATATAAAGTCAGAGTTGCGAGATATAAAGTCAGAATTGCGAGATATAAAGTCAGAATTGCGAGTTATAAAGTCAGAATTGCGAGATATAAAGTCAGAATTGCGAGTTATAAAGTCAGAATTGCGAGTTATAGTCAGAATTCTGACTTTTTTTTGTCTCGCAATTCTGACTATAACTTGCTATTGTGAGTATATGTCACGCAATTCTGAGAAAAAAAAGTCGGAAGTCGGCAGGAACGGGCTTCCATAGAAAACTAAATTTAAAAAAAAAGTGACATTATTTTTGATCAAATAAATGCAGTCTTGCTGAGCAGAAGATAATTTTCAAAATCTTACCGACTCCCAACTTTTGAACAGTAGTGTAAAATAAACAGAAAATAAAATAGCTAACTTAATATTTAGTTCAACACGGTCAACATGTTCGACAGATTACCGGAAAATGCAAACAAATACAATTTGTTGACTTATTTTGGCCTCTAGTTGAAGAAAGCACCAATGTTAATCCAGCGGTCTGGTTCAGTCGCTCTCACCTGCAGCGATGGGAATCCCCACAAGATTGTAGATTAGTGCAAATACAAAGTTGATTCTGATTCTTTTTACGGTCTTCTTAGAAAGGTCGATACTCGCAACAACGTCAAGAAGATCATTCTGTTCAAAACAAAGAATTGTCTGGATGAATCAAAAATACACACACAATATAATGCTATAAAAATACAAATAAATATCAATACAGTAACAAAATGTCTCGCCTTATTCAACCACCTAAAAATGGTTTAAAAAGTTACTTTTGTAAGTAAGCAGATTTTGCACTTTGATTTTTTTGTGCTCAAACTTTTGACCTGTAGCGTTTATCTGTACGTTACTTCACTCTTCTGTCCGTTCGTACCCTGATGAGCACCACGTCGGCAGCCTCGATGGCTACATCTGTGCCCGTGCCAATCGCAATGCCAACGTCTGCCATGGCCAATGCGGGTGAGTCATTCACTCCGTCGCCAACCATGGCTACGCGTTTTCCCGCCTGCTGCAGCTGCTCCACTTTCGCCACCTTGTGAGACGGCAAGACCTCCGCGAACACCTTCCTGATGCCCACCTTGAACAGAAAGAAGTTAAACTCACGGCTGCACGAGGACGATTATCATTCGAGGGAGTAGTGAAGGGTCGTTACCTGCGCAGCGATAGCTCGAGCGGTTTTGCTGTTGTCGCCGGTCATCAGCACGACCTCCAGCCCCATTGCCGTGAGCGTGTGGACGGCTAACTCTGCCTCCGGCTTCACTGTGTCCGCTATGGCCACCATGGCGCAAAGCTCGTCTGAGAATAGAACAGCACGCATCCTCAAAATAGTGCACTATTTGACAACATCCCTTTTATGCAGCATGTTAAAACATGCTAACAATATGTTAAAACATGCTAACAATATGTTAAAACATGTTAACATGTTAATTAATGCTATCAACATGCTAAAACATGCATGTTATCAGCACGTTAAAACATGTTAGCAACATGTTAATACGTGCTAACAATATGTTAAAACATGCTAGCAATGTGTTAAAACATGTTAGCAACATGCAACATGTTAATACGTGCTAACAATATGTTAAAACGTGCTAGCAATGTGTTAAAACATGTTAGCAACATGCAACATGTTAATACGTGCTAACAAAATGTTAAAACGTGCTAGCTACATGTTAACATGTTAATTAATGCTATCAACATGCTAAAACATGCACGTTATCAGCACGTTAAAACATGTTAGCAACATGTTAATACGTGCTAACAATATGTTAAAACGTGCTAGCAATGTGTTAAAACATGTTAGCAACATGCAACATGTTAATACGTGCTAACAAAATGTTAAAACGTGCTAAAACGTGCTAGCTACATGTTAACATGTTAATTAATGCTATCAACATGCTAAAACATGCATGTTATCGGCACGTTAAAACATGTTAGCAACGTGCAACATGTTAATACATGCTAACAATATGTTAAAACGTGCTAGCTACATGTTAACATGTTAATTAATGCTATCAACATGCTAAAACATGCATGTTATCGGCACGTTAAAACATGTTAGCAACGTGCAACATGTTAATACGTGCTAACGATATGTTAAAACGTGCTAGCTACATGTTAACATGTTAATTAATGCTATCAACATGCTAAAACATGCATGTTATCGGCACGTTAAAACATGTTAGCAACGTGCAACATGTTAATACGTGCTAACAATGTGTTAAAACGTGCTAGCTACATGTTAACATGTTAATGCTATCAACATGCTAAAACATGCATGTTATCGGCACGTTAAAACATGTTAGCAACGTGCAACATGTTAATACATGCTAACAATATGTTAAAACATACTAGCAATGTGTTAAAACATGACAACATGTTAATTAATGCTAAAAATATGTTAAAACATGCTAAAACATACTAGCAATGTTTTAAACATGGCAACATGTTAATTAATGCTATCAATATGCTAAAACATGCATGTTATCGGCACGTTAAAACATGTTAGCAACATGCAACATGTTAATACATGCTAACAATATGTTAAAACATACTAGCAATGTTTTAAACATGGCAACATGTTAATTAATGCTATCAACATGCTAAAACATGCATGTTATCGGCACGTTAAAACATGTTAGCAACATGCAACATGTTAATACATGCTAACAATGTTAAAACATGCTAAAACGTGCAAGCAACATGCTAATAAATGCTATCAACACGCTAAAACATGCATGTTATCAGCACGTTAAAACATGTTAGCAACGTGCAACATGTTAATACATGCTAACAAAATGTTAAAACATGTTAGCAACGTGCAACATGTTAATACATGCTAACAAAATGTTAAAACATGCTAGCAATGTGTTAAAACATGCCAACATGTTAATTAATGCTATCAACATGCTAAAATATGCATGTTATCAACATGTTGCTAGCATGATTTCACACATTATTAAGATGAATTAACATGTTGTTAGCATGTTTCACCACATTGCTAGCATGAATGAGCATATTGCTAACATGAATTAACATGTTGATGGCATGAAAGGATGTTTTAGCACATTACTGTCATGTTGATATCTTTTTAACAGGTTGATAACGTGAACTAGCATGTTGATAGCATGTTAACATGCTTTAACACATTGCTAGCATGTTTTATGCTAACATTTTTTTAAACATTTTGATAACTTGATTTAATCTGTTGCTAACATTTTTAGGTTGTTGCTAATATTTTTAGGATGTTGCTAACATATTGCTAGCATGCTTTAGCATGCTGATAGCATGCATTAACATGTTGCTAGCATGTTTTAACATGTTGATGGCATGTTGCAAGCATTTTTTAACATACTGATAACATGAATTAGCATGTAATCCCACATTCACAGCACGAATTAACATGTTTTTAACATGTTGATAATATGAATTAGCATGATACTAGCATGTTGCAACCATTTTTAAGGTGTTGCTAGTATGTTCTATCATGTTGCTAGCATTTCTTCAACATGCTGATAGCATGAATTATCTTGTTAGCATGTTTTAACACATTACTAACAGGTTGTAATATGTTGCTTGCATGAATTAGCATGTTGTGACCATGCTTTAACGCATTGCTAGCACGCTCTAACATGTTTCTCGCATGAATTAGCATAATTTTTAAACATAGCATGTAGATAGCATGAATTAACATATTGTTAGCATGTTTTAACATGTTGATGGCATTAATTAGCATGTTAGCATGTTTTAATACACGATAGCATGTTGCTAGCATTTTTTAACATACTGAACATGAATTAGCATGTATTAGCACATTCATAGCATGAATTAACATGCTGTTAACATGTTGGTAACATTTATTAACATGTTGATAATATGAATTAGCATGATACTAGCATGTTGCAAACATTTTTAAGGTCTTGCTAGTATGTTCTATCATGTTGCTAGCATTTCTTCAACATGCTGATAGCATGAATTATCTTGTTAGCATGTTTTAGCACATTACTAACAGGTTGTAATATGTTGCTTGCATGAATTAGCATGTTGTGACCATGCTTTAACGCATGGCTAGCACGCTCTAACATGTTTCTCGCATAAATCAGCATAATTTGTAAGCATAGCATGTAGACAGCATGAATTAACATATTGTTAACATGTTTTAGCTCACTCACTGTCCACAGCCACCAGCACCGCAGTGCGTCCTCTCTTCTCGTGCTCCATCATGGCTTCATCCACATCTGCTCGCACCTGCAGCGCGTTCCTCCTCATCCACTCTCTGTTTCCGATCAGCACAGTGTACGAGGCCGTCTGCACTACAGCTGAAACAACACAACAGAGCAAAGGGTGAGACTCTTGTCACGTTAGCATCTTTATAAAGCATGTCCTTTTTGAAGCTTGAAAGCTTCAGTCACACCGGTGGCGAGTACATTTTTATTTTGGGGTGAACAATTCCTTGTGAGTGCCTCTGTTATGCAGTCATTAGCTTTGATGTAGAGAGTTGACCAGCTGCAGAGCAGACTCTCGGACAGGACGGGTTTAGAGAGACTGTTTTAACATTCAAAGCATATACACCCGTTGTTGAAAAACAAATCAGGAATCTTTAAAGTAGCATAATAAGGCACTTTAAGGCAAATAAGCTGACGAGGCTTTCTGCTTCATCTTGTAGAGGCCGTCATGTGGGGATGTACGTTTCATTTTTGTCCTGACTGACAAGAAGCGCTTCTTAACCGATCATTAGCTGTTAACCGACAAGATTACGCTAAATTAGAATGAAATTAAATTAGAATGGAGTGTCTGTGACCCATTAAAAATTTGTTTTCCAGGGGCTTCGTTTTGACTTGCGCAAATAGCAGCATAAACAACAGAACATGAGGATTTACATGTCGTCACATCACGCACCTGCAGCGCTTATTAAAATTAAATTAGCATAATAAGGCACTTTAAGGCAAATATATGCGAGCAACATGTTAATTAATGCTATCAACATGCTAAAACATGCATGTTATCAGCACGTTAAAACATGTTAGCAACGTGCAACATATTAATACATGCTAACAATATGTTAAAACATGCTAAAACGTGCTAGCAACATGCTAACATGTTAATTAATGCTATTAACATGCTAAAACATACACGTTATCGGCACGTTAAAACATGTTAGCAACAAGCGACATGTTAATACATGCTAAAAATATGTTTAAACATGCTAAAACGTGCTAGCAACATGCTAACATGTTAATTAATGCTATTAACATGCTAAAACATACACGTTATCAGCACGTTAGAACATGTTAGCAACGTGCAACATGTTAATACATGCTAAAAATATGTTAAAACATGCTAAAACGTGCTAGCAACATGTTAACATGTTAATTAATGCTATCAACATGCTAAAACATACACGTTATCGGCACGTTAAAAACATGTTAGCAACAAGCGACATGTTAATACATGCTAAAAATATGTTTAAACATGCTAAAACGTGCTAGCAACATGCTAACATGTTAATTAATGCTATTAACATGCTAAAACATACATGTTATCAGCACGTTAAAACATGTTAGCAATGTGCAACATGTTAATACATGCTAACAATGTTAAAACATGCTAAAACATGCTAGCAACATGTTAACATGTTAATTAATGCTATCAACATGCTAAAACATGCATGTTATCAGCAAGTTAAAACATGTTAGCAATGTGCAACATGTTAATACATGCTAACAATGTTAAAACATGCTCAAACATGCTAGCAACATGTTAACATGTTAATTAATGCTATCAACATGCTAAAACATGCATGTTATCAGCAAGTTAAAACATGTTAGCAACATGCAACATGTTAATACGTGCTAACAATGTGTTAAAACATGCTAAAACATGCTAGCAACATGTTAACATGTTAATTAATGCTATCAACATGCTAAAACATGCATGTTATCAGCAAGTTAAAAACATGTTAGCAACATGCAACATGTTAATACGTGCTAACAATGTGTTAAAACATGTTAACATGTTAATTAATGCTATCAACACGCTAAAACATGCATGTTATAAGCACGTTAAAACATGTTAGCAACATGTTAATACGTGCTAACAATATGTTAAAACGTGTTAAATCATGCTAGCGATGTGGTAAAACATGTTAGCAACATGCTAATTCACATATAAAACATGCTAATTCATATATATTTGACTTAAATAATTAACAGACAAGTATGTGCTGAATTTTGATGCTGATAAATTGTGACATGCTCCACAAACAAGTTCAAAATTTGTTGTTATTGTGAGAGTACACAAATAAAAATAGACCCTTTACAGTTTCGAACGAAATAAAATGATCTTAATCTCATCAGTGTGACCACAAATAACAGTATTTTAAGTCGTTTCTGCTGTTCTGCACTAGGGCTGTGCAATACGGACAAAATAATCACATTGCGATTTTTTTTAATGAATATTGCAATTGCGATTTATTTTGCAATTTTGGTCATTGTTTTTGCTTCATTGTGAATGTATTCAGTGCACAAGAAGTGCAGAACAAAATGTTTCACAATGAAGGAACTGTATTTACAGCTTCATGAACAAAACTGTCTTTAAAACAGAAACATCAAATAAATGAAGGTGAACGAACCTGAAATTCCAGTCATAATAAGTCAACTTCAAAACTGTGTTTCAGTGAATGAAGAAACACTGTACAGTAGATGAACTGCTGGATCATCAAAACTGTGTCTTCATCAAATAAATGAGGATTATTTCACCTGCTTAAACTCGTATTCAACGCCGCCTCACATTTCTCATACAGCAGCTTGTGTGAAATAAGTGTGAGTTGCAGCTGGTGTCTTTTGTCCAGTGTTTGACTCCAAAACTCTTTTTATTCTGAACCGCATCCATATTTTTCCCTCTTTCCTCCCGTTTGTCTATTCTGTTCTCACCCGCTTTGCTTTGTTCTCATTGGTGCTGAGCTCTGATTGGTCAACATCTTAAACATGCGCACAGTAACGTTGCAGTATTCTCAATTAAAATATCAATAAATGAACAAATTGCAGACTTGTGCGTTTTAGAAATTGCATGTGCTCAAATCGCGATTGCGATGAATTGCACAGCCCTATTGTGCACAAACAATCTCAGTTCTAGCGTTGAAAACTTGACATCACAGCCTTATTGTTGAATTAAGTCATCATTTTTGTGTTGTTTTTGCACACTAAAAGTATTTTGGTCTCACTGCATCACGTCGACTGTTTTAACCATGTCTTTAGTTCCTTTCTGGACCTTGAAAGTGTTGATTATATTGAATCATATACCGCTTCAAAAATGTGTGTTCTGAGAATAAGCGGTGTGGAACGACACCTTCCTCGGGAGAGGAATTCATGACAGAAATTTCCTTTTTGGGAGAACTAACCCTTAAATGAAACAGTGGTTAACCAGTTGGTTCTGAGTATCTCTACTGTCATGTGGCACTCACTGAGAGGCTGTGGGTCCATGATGAGCGGGTGTTCGTTCCTGTGGGCTCTGGTGTCACTGATCTGAATCAAGACAGCATTGCGCTGGTTCTCCTCACTGTCGCTGTCCTCTCTCTTCAGCAAGTTCTCCGTGTTGCTGACCAGACACCTGATCCCACAACCTGGCACAGCTTGAAAATCTGTACAGGTGCCAAGTGACTCCGTACCCAACTCCTGAACACAGAAGAGCCATTGTCAATCCAGAGGCCAAATAGAGACTCTCAAGCAAGGAGAGCACCAATATGAGGACCGATGATTATTCCCAATAAATATGGCACTGAGAGCAGGTGGTGCGATTGCGAAGTCTCTTATGCACAGCAAAATATCATTGTGAAATATTATTACAATTTAAAACAACTGTTTTCTATGTGAATGTATACAGTCAATTTATTCCTGAATTTTCAGCATCATTCCTCCGGTCTTCAGTGTCACATGATCCTTCAGAAATCATTCTGATATGATGATCTGATGCTCAAGAAACACTTATGATTATGATAAATGTTGAAAACTTTTAGAAACAGAACATTTTTTCAGGTTTCTTTGAATAGAAAGTTGAAAATAAACAGCATTTATTTGAAGTAGAAATATTTTGTAACATATGTCTTTACTGTCACTTTTGATCAATTTAATACAATCTTGCTGAACAAAGTATTAATTTGAAAGATAGTGTAAAATGGTTTAAATACATAACTTCTTTTTTAATATTTATAAACTTACTATATACAGTACTGTGCAAAAGTTTTAGGCAGGTGTGAAAAAATGCTGTAAAGTAAGAATGCTTTCAAAAATAGACATGTTAATAGTTTATATTTATCAATTAACAAAATGCAAAGTGAGTGAACAGAAGAAAAATCTACATCAAATCAATATTTGGTGTGACCACCCTTTGCCTTCAAAACAGCATCAATTCTTCTAGGTACACTTGCACACAGTTTTTGAAGGAACTCGGCAGGTAGGTTGGCCCAAACATCTTGGAGAACTAACCACAGTTCCTCTGTGGATTTAGGCAGCCTCAGTTGCTTCTCTCTCTTCATGTAATCCCAGACAGACTCGATGATGTTGAGATCAGGGCTCTGTGGGGGCCATACCATCACTTCCAGGACTCCTTGTTCTTCTTTACACTGAAGATAGTTCTTAATGACTTTCGCTGTATGTTTGGGGTCGTTGTCATGCTGCAGAATAAATTTGGGGCCAATCAGATGCCTCCCTGATGGTATTGCATGATGGATAAGTATCTGCCTGTACTTCTCAGCATTGAGGATACCATTAATTCTGACCAAATCCCCAACTCCATTTGCAGAAATGCAGCCCCAAACTTGCAAGGAACCTCCACCATGCTTCACTGTTGCCTGCAGACACTCATTCGTGTACCGCTCTCCAGCCCTTCGGCGAACAAACTGCCTTCTGCTACAGCCAAATATTTCAAATTTTGACTCATCAGTCCAGAGCACCTGCTGCCATTTTTCTGCACCCCAGTTCCTGTGTTTTCGTGCATAGTTGAGTCGCTTGGCCTTGTTTCCACGTCGGAGGTATGGCTTTTTGGCCGCAAGTCTTCCATGAAGGCCACTTCTGACCAGACTTCTCCGGACAGTAGATGGGTGTACCAGGGTCCCACTGTTTTTCTGCCAATTGTGAGCTAATGGCACTGCTCGACATCTTCCGATTGCGAAGGGAAGTAAGCATGATGTGTCTTTCATCTGCTGCAGTAAGTTTCCTTGGCCGACCACTGCGTCTACGGTCCTCAACGTTGCCTGTTTCTTTGTGCTTCTTCAAAAGAGCTTGGACAGCACATCTGGAAACCCCTGTCTGCCTTGAAATTTCTGCCTGGGAGAGACCTTGCTGATGCAGAATAACTACCTTCTGTCTTGTTGCTGTGCTCAGTCTTGCCATGGTGTATGACTTTTGACAGTAAACTGTCTTCAGCAACCTCACCTTGTTAGCTGAGTTTGGCTGTTCCTCACCCAGTTTTATTCCTCCTACACAGCTGTTTCTGTTTCAGTTAATGATTGTGTTTCAACCTACATATTGAATTGATGATCATTAGCACCTGTTTGGTATAATTGTTTAATCATACACCTAACTATATGCCTACAAAATCCCTGACTTTGTGCAAGTGTACCTTGAAGAATTGATGCTGTTTTGAAGGTAAAGGGTGGTCACACCAAATATGGATTTGATTTAGATTTTTCTTCTGTTCACTCACTTTGCATTTTGTTAATTGATAAATATAATCTATTACCAAGTTTATTTTTGAAAGCATTCTTACTTTACAGCATTTTTTCACACCTGCCTAAAACTTTTGCACAGTACTGTATATATATATATATATATATATAAAATGTGTGTGTGTGTGTGTGTATATATATATATATATATTCACATCTAATGCAGACATACTTCGGTAATGACAATTAAGCACCAGTAAAATGTACTATAATTTTTAAACAAAACAAGTTTTTATTAATCATGCTATACAGCCAGTGCATTTTATTATTATATTTTAATTTAATGTGTAACTCAATCAGGGTTCAAAAACCTTCTCAGACTCAAATCTCCAAACCTCTCTGTAGATTTTCAGACCATATTTAACATAAATGGTTGACACAGCATTATTATAATCAGCTTCATATATTTGGTATATAGTACAGTCATCTGTAAATACTTTAATTTTCTCAGGGTTTTTTTTTTTCATTGATTTTCTTGAAGTGACAACATACAGAGCCCCTAAAATTAAATAACTAAAATAAATGAAAAATATACATACAGATTTTTGCATGCACACAAGAAACTGTGTCCTTATGCATTGCAATTTTTAGTTTTATATATATTATAACCTACTTCCTTAGCGCTTCACTGCCATCTTACTATGAAGAAAATGAGAACATGGATGCACATGAATTAATAGAGATCTATTTGCTCAAAATTTCGCCTTCCATAGGGTAGTCCCTCAAATATCAAGGACTAATGTCCAATTTAACGCATCCTCTGTGGCGGCGGAGAAACCATGACACGAAATGGGTTTAGTTAAAATTTGGCTTTAGTTAGAACAGCAAGTCATATTTCAAAGCCTCAATTCTGCTTTAACACATACTCTGTGATGGCGGAGAAATCACACCACGAAATGGGTTGATGGCTCAATACGGCTGTGTGCATGGTCCTGTTTGCCAACTTCAAAGGACTACAAAAAAGACTAGTACTGTAAAAAAAAGTGTTCAAAATTTGGCTTTAGTTAGAACAGCAAGTCATATTTCAAAGCCTTAATTCTGCTTTAACACATACTCTGCGATGGCGGAGAAACCACACCACGAAATGGGTTGATGGCTCAATACGGCTGTGTGCATGGTCCTGTTTGCCAACTTCAAAGGACTACAAAAAAGACTAGTACTGTAAAAAAAAGTGTTCAAAATTTGGCTTTAGTTAGGACAGCAAGTCATATTTCAAAGCCTCAATTCTGCTTTAACACATACTCTGCGATGGCGGAGAAACCACACCACGAAATGGGTTGATGGCTCAATAGGGCTGTGTGTATTGTTCTGTTTGCCAACTTCAAAGGACTACAAAAAAGACTAGTAGAGTAAAAAAAGTGTTCAAAATTTGGCTTTCGTTAGGGCAGTAACTCACATTTCAAAGCCTCAATTCTGCTTTAACACATACTCTGCGATGGCGGAGAAATCACACCACGAAATGGGCTGATGGCTCAATACGGCTGTGTGCATGGTCCTGTTTGCCAACTTCAAAGGACTACAAAAAAGACTAGTACTGTAAAAAAAAGTGTTCAAAATTTGGCTTTAGTTAGGACAGCAAGTCATATTTCAAAGCCTCAATTCTGCTTTAACACATACTCTGCGATGGCGGAGAAACCACACCACGAAATGGGTTGATGGCTCAATAGGGCTGTGTGTATTGTTCTGTTTGCCAACTTCAAAGGACTACAAAAAAGACTAGTAGAGTAAAAAAAGTGTTCAAAATTTGGCTTTCGTTAGGGCAGTAACTCACATTTCAAAGCCTCAATTCTGCTTTAACACATACTCTGCGATGGCGGAGAAATCACACCACGAAATGGGCTGATGGCTCAATACGGCTGTGTGCATGGTCCTGTTTGCCAACTTCAAAGGACTACAAAAAAGACTGGTACTGTAAAAAAGTGTTCAAAATTTGGCTTTAGTTAGAACAGCAAGTCATATTTCAAAGCCTCAATTCTGCTTTAACACATACTCTGTGATGGCGGAGAAATCACACCACGAAATGGGTTGATGGCTCAATACGGCTGTGTGCATGGTCCTGTTTGCCAACTTCAAAGGACTACAAAAAAGACTAGTACTGTAAAAAAAAGTGTTCAAAATTTGGCTTTAGTTAGGACAGCAAGTCATATTTCAAAGCCTCAATTCTGCTTTAACACATACTCTGCGATGGCGGAGAAACCACACCACGAAATGGGTTGATGGCTCAATAGGGCTGTGTGTATTGTTCTGTTTGCCAACTTCAAAGGACTACAAAAAAAGACTAGTAGAGTAAAAAAAAGTGTTCAAAATTTGGCTTTCGTTAGGGCAGTAACTCACATTTCAAAGCCTCAATTCTGCTTTAACACATACTCTGCGATGGCGGAGAAACCACACCACGAAATGGGCTGATGGCTCAATACGGCTGTGTGCATGGTCCTGTTTGCCAACTTCAAAGGACTACAAAAAAGACTGGTACTGTAAAAAAGTGTTCAAAATTTGGCTTTAGTTAGAACAGCAAGTCATATTTCAAAGCCTCAATTCTGCTTTAACACATACTCTGTGATGGCGGAGAAATCACACCACGAAATGGGTTGATGGCTCAATACGGCTGTGTGCATGGTCCTGTTTGCCAACTTCAAAGGACTACAAAAAAGACTAGTACTGTAAAAAAAGTGTTCAAAATTTGGCTTTAGTTAGGACAGCAAGTCATATTTCAAAGCCTCAATTCTGCTTTAACACATACTCTGCGATGGCGGAGAAATCACACCACGAAATGGGCTGATGGCTCAATAGGGCTGTGTGTATTGTTCTGTTTGCCAACTTCAAAGGACTACAAAAAAGACTAGTAGAGTAAAAAAAGTGTTCAAAATTTGGCTTTAGTTAGGACAGCAAGTCATATTTCAAAGCCTCAATTCTGCTTTAACACATACTCTGCGATGGCGGAGAAACCACACCACGAAATGGGTTGATGGCTCAATAGGGCTGTGTGTATTGTTCTGTTTGCCAACTTCAAAGGACTACAAAAAAGACTAGTAGAGTAAAAAAAGTGTTCAAAATTTGGCTTTCGTTAGGGCAGTAACTCACATTTCAAAGCCTCAATTCTGCTTTAACACATACTCTGCGATGGCGGAGAAATCACACCACGAAATGGGCTGATGGCTCAATACGGCTGTGTGCATGGTCCTGTTTGCCAACTTCAAAGGACTACAAAAAAGACTGGTACTGTAAAAAAGTGTTCAAAATTTGGCTTTAGTTAGAACAGCAAGTCATATTTCAAAGCCTTAATTCTGCTTTAACACATACTCTGTGACGGCGGAGAAATCACACCACGAAATGGGCTGATGGCTCAATACGGCTGTGTGTATTGTCCTATAGGCTATGCTGTTTAATGGTTTCTCGTGCACACACGAAATTTATTTTTGCAAATGTGCTTTTAGTGGCTCTGTAATGCAGTGCTGAGAAGAAACCCAAAACTCTTATAACCTTTTGCATAATGAAAAAGTGCACCTTGATTTCATTCAGTCATGTTTGACAATCATAAAGTACCACTAAACAGCTGCCACGAAAACTTTCTAATATATGGGCTGGAAATGCAAATATTTTTCCATACTCTGCTTCCTTTTTGTCCATACTATTCCAGACCTGGAAATGACTTAAACCAAATTCCATCCTTGTAAACCCCAGCACAGTCTGCATGTAAAGAAACAACACACCAGTAAGTCAAACAGACCTGTTTGCAGTATTTAGTGATGGCAGCACCCAGCGGATGTTCACTGTTATTCTCAGCGGTGCCAATGACCGCCAGCAGTTTAGAGCGTGGCATCCGATTCCCTTCAGCCAGCATCTTCACCTGGACCACTTTGGGAGCTCCGTATGTAATGGTGCCGGTTTTATCAAACACCACAGACTGAATCTAAAAGCACAGGCAGATTTAGAGAAATGGTCTTCCACAACAACATTAAAATCTCAAAACCGGAGCTTCTCTGACCTTGTGTGCCATCTCTAACGGCTCTCCTCCTTGATGAGGATCCCATTCTGGGCTCCCACCCCTGTTCCCACCATTACCGCCGTGTGGGGTGGCGAGACCTAGTGAGCAGGGGCAGGCGATGCAGAGGACAGTGATGGAGGCCTGGAAGGCGAAGCGGATGACGGCCTCGGTCTCGGAGATGCTCTTATCATAACCCTGCAGAGACACATCCACCATTTCAAGAGAGCCTAGTTTAAAAGATTGAACCCTCCAGTAGAAATGATTTTTAAAAAGGACATATCATGGATTTTTAATGTACCATGTAAACACACTCTCATATTCACGAAACAAAGCTTACTGCAACCTGAAGAAACCATGACTCACATTAAAAGTGGAAAAAATAAAATGCTAGTGCTTCACTCACAGGGAAATACTTTTCCACGAGTGGAAAGTTCACAAAGCCGATCGCAATCCAGGCTACGAGCGTCAGGAAGGAGACGGCAACGATGAACGGGACGAAGTAGCCGCTGATCTTATCTGCAAACTGCTGGATGGGAGCCTGAGATTGGAAAGTTAAAAAGAAAAAGGGTTATAGAGGTCAAAGGTGAGGTTAGATGAGCTGATGGAGTATACTGGATAAAAATACACACACACACACACTACCAGTCAAACTTCAATGAATTTGTTTCTCATTATATTAAACGCGTTCCAGAGAGCACCACGATGTATGCGTGTTGTGCTGACGTCAAAACACTTGGGTCTATATTTAAAATAACTTAAAATAGCGACATGTGAATGGAGAGTCACATGATCCATCAGAAATCATTCTAATATGCTGATTTGCTGTTTATTATTATTATTATTATTATTAACAATGTTGAAAACAGTTATGCTGCTTAATATTTTTGTGGAAACTTTCAGGATTTTTAATAAAAATTTGTAAGTGAAAATACAAATCATTTTTTTAATAATAATAATAATAATAATAATAAATTTCACTCCTCATAGAGCTATCAATAACACTACATCTCAATCTTTTATATATATATATATATATACACATACATATAAATATAAATCTTTGCTAACAATATAAGTGGCTGAATAAAAGTATTAATTCTTTAAAAAAAATAACTGAGCACAAGCTTTTGAACGATAGTGAATATTGTTACAAATGATACAGTTGTGTTCAAAATTATTCAACCCCCACTGAAATTGATTGTTTTGGCCGGTTTGACATTGATTTTGATCATTCAGTCATCCTGCTTACAATTAAATCAAAGAGGCACGTGTAGGTCAGACAAATATAACATAACATTTATAATGAAATAACCACAAATGTCTTTTCTCTGCTCACGTCATTATCAGTTTTATTCAACCCCCAAGTGACATTCAATCTTAATACTTAGTACAACATCCTTTTACAGTTATAACAGCTTTTAAACGTGAAGCATAGCTTGACACAAGTGTCTTGCAGCGAGCTACGGGTATCTTCGCCCATTCATCATGGGCAAAAGCCTCCAGTTCAGTCACATTCTTAGGCTTGCGCACTGCAACTGCTTTCTTTAAGTCCCACCAGAGGTTCTCAATCGGATTTAAGTCTGGTGACTGCGATGGCCATTTCAAAATGTTCCAGCCTTTAATCTGCAACCATGCTCTAGTGGACTTGGAGGTATGCTTGGGATCATTGTCCTGTTGAAAGGTCCAACGTCTCCCAAGCCTCAGGTTTGTGACGGACTGCATCACATTGTCCTCCAATATCTCCTGGTACTGAAGAGAATTCATGGTACCTTGCACACGCTGAAGCTTCCCAGTACCTGCAGAAGCAAAACAGCCCCAAAGCATGATTGACCCCCCGCCATGCTTCACAGTAGGCAAGGTGTTCTTTTCTTCATAGGCCTTGTTCTTCCTCCTCCAAACATAGCGTTGATCCATGGGCCCAAACAGTTCTAATTTTGTTTCATCAGTCCACAGAACACTATCCCAAAACTTCTGTGGTTTGTCCACATGACTTTTGGCATACTGCAGTCGACTCTTCTTATTCTTTGGAGACAGCAAGGGGGTGCGCCTGGGAGTTCTGGCATGGAGGCCTTCATTACGCAGGGTGCGCCGTATTGTCTGAGCAGAAACTTCAGTACCTACATCTGACAAATCTTTTCTCAGTTCCTCAGCAGTCACACGGGGACTTTTCTCCACTCTACGCTTCAGGTAGCGCACAGCAGTCGAAGTCAGCATCTTCTTTCTGCCACGACCAGGTAGCGTTTCAACAGTGCCCTTTGCCTTGAATTTGCGAATGATGCTTCCTATGGTGTCTCTTGGTATGTTTAACATCTTTGCAATCTTCTTATAGCCATTGCCCTTCCTGTGAAGAGTAATCACCTCTTCTCTTGTCTTCCTGGACCATTCTCTTGACTTCACCATGTTTGTAACCACACCAGTAAATGTCTAGAAGGAGCTGAGTATCACAGTCATTTTAAAGCTGCCTAATTGGTGCTTATTAGGCTTTATTGCTGCTCCCTGACATCCACAGGTGCTTTCAATACCTGATTGAAAACACTTCAATGGACCTCTGTTCTTCAGAGTGGTAGTCTTTAAGGGGTTGAATAATTGTGTCAATGAAGAATTCACAAAAGAAACATTTACTACTGTATTACAAAACCAATTGATGTCATTTTAGTTGCATATGCTTCTTTAAGAAGTCCTTGTAGGATTTCATTCTGAATTCAATTACAAATGTACTCTAAATTCTCTAAAACCATTTACACCATTGGGGGGTTGAATAATTTTGAACACAACTGTATATATATTTTGAATAAATGCTGTTCTTTGTAACATTTTATTCATCAATCCTGAAAAAAAAGTAACAGATTCCAAAATGTTAATCAGCACAACCGTTTCCGACATTGATGATAAATCAGCACATTAGAGCTTCTGAAGAATCGTGTGACACTGGAGACCAATGATGCTGAAAATTCAGCGTTGCATCACAGAAATAAATTATATTTTAAAGTGTATTAAAATAGAAAACCATTATTTTAAATTGTAAAAATATTTAACAATATTACAGTTTTTTTCTGTATTTTTGATCAAATAAATGCAGCCTTAATGAGCAGAAGACTTCTTTTAAAACAGTAATGTTTCCAAACTTTTGACCAGTACTCTATGTGTGTGTGCATATATATTTTATATATATATATATATATATATATATATATTATAAGGAAGCATTCATTTGTGAGAATTGGAAGATTCAGAAGCTGTTATTATCAAAAGACTCATGTGGGATATGATAGCAGAAGCTGGCAGACGCACCTTTGAAGTCTGTGCTTCCTCCACCAGTTTGACGATCTGAGAGAGGGTGGTGTCTGTACCCACATGAGTGGCTTTGATCAGCAGAGAGCCGTTCTGATTGATGGAGCCTGCGATAACGGTGCTCCCCAGCTTCTTAGTGACAGGCATGGCTTCACCTTCACCACAAGACACACATCTTTAGACCACCACATTTCAGTGACTGCACAAATTGGAAAATTAAGGGAAGAAACCTTACACTGAATTTTTATTTTTTTTTCCCCTGAAGTACATATGACGGGTGTTTTGCTCATGCTGTGGGGATTGTGGGTGGTCGGATTGCTCAGCCACTGGCCCGAGTCAAAAGAGCACACCATCATATGTGATTCTGATCATTGAGCTTGGCTCCCTCAAAAGCCTATGGGAATTTTATTGTCACACTAAAAATCAGGGATTTCATAAGTAATTGAATCCCGGAAAACACATTAAAAATAAATGTTGGCAGAAATTAAGTCAAGTCATCTTTATTTATATAGCGCTTTTTACAATGCAAATTGTGGCAAAGCAGCTTTACATTAATAAGAAAACGGTGTCATTGTGCAGCTTATTCTATATATTATTGATTCATTCCGTTGCAAATATCAATAGTTATTAATCTAGTTAATGTATGTATATCAGCACTGCAGAAAACAGTGACGTAATCGTCCGGCTCGGCTCAGTTCGCATACAACGACACCAAAAACACTGCTGAATATCAAGTGTCCCCAACTTAAACAAGACAAAGGACCAAAACTCCAACAGATGGAGAAAAAAACCTCGGGAGAAACCAGGCTTAGCTCTCCTCTGGCCAATAGTGAACACTTGTCCGAGTTACAGGTCATTAAACCCATTTGGAATCGCAACAGTCGAAATATTTAATCCAGTTCCATCTAGTTTAAGATCTTTTTGATCACGCCGGTATGGGACGGTTGGTTGGGATATGCGCCACTGAGAGTAAGAAGTAAGAAATGACTCCTGTGAAAGTAAGTCAACCAGCATGTGAATATTTGATTTCACCACCAGGTGGCGCTGTTTCGAGGCTTTTTTTAGAGCATCGTGCTGTTGACCCATACAGAGTTTCGTACTGATATGCCAATGCCTTCAAAAAAACAAATACAGGATTTTGCTAAAAAATAATGGCCAATATGGTCAAATTGGATCTCTTTGGATTTTGCCGAAACGTAGCATGTTTATACTCATGTTATTGTATAAAACCTACCAAGTTTGGACTGAATATGCGAAGCGGAGATATAGCCTCGCATCCAATTTGGCGAGCTCTTCTTTGAATTGAAATGGCTTTTGATAACTTTTTGCCAACATAGTCTGAAGATGATCTGATTTGATTGTCATGAAAACTAGAGCAACCCTCGAGGAGGAGTTCGAAAAAGTGGGGAAAACTTTCATGACGGAAAACGGTGTGCAATCGAATCACATCGAGTCGAGGAATCTTGTTTCTAACCCGTATGGTTCAAAAGTTTTTAGCGTAAACCAGAGCTTCCCAAACTTAAGAGGGGTCAGGCCCCCTAAAAACATTGCAAAAGACCCCGCCGTTAAAAAATATATACCGACATTTACCTACAAATACATTTATGAACAAGTTTGTAAGAATTTCATGTGAATTATGATGTAAGCATTCTTTACAAATATATTTCAACCCATAACACTAACCTTACATACTTTCAAAAAAATCTAATTTTGGAACAATTGGAATATTTTAGTTATTTTAATATGTTGATTTGGACTAGCTATACCGTCACGGCCCAGTTTGGGAAGCACTGGCGTAAACATTACTGAAAATTTGGACAAGTGGTGGCGCTAGAGAGTTTAATCTAGAGACACCAAATTTGCGGTAGTTAATGTTTGGACTGTCCTCTATCAGTGTGCCAAATTTCATAACTTTCCCGCAAGCGGTTCTATGGGCTGCCATGGACTCCCAGAGCGGAATTACGGATTAAATGTGTGCCATGGACTCCCTTCGATGCTTGACCCCTAATAATTCCCATTCACATTTTATGCTGCAAATATCATTAGAGAGAAGTATTTTTACAAGTGGTCTCAGACTTTTGGACGTCACTGTATATGGAATACACAACAATTATCCTGAGGAGTAAGGAGAAAATTGCTCTGTCGAACCCGTAATGAGAGACTCGTCTGCCATGGAGTGTCCTTCAATTACTCGGCCGTCCACTGGAAACTTCCCTCCAGGCACAACCTTCACAACATCTCCTCTCTGCACCAGTTCCACATCCACCTGCTCCTCGCTGAGAGAGAGAGAGAGAGAGAGAGAGGGACAACACAAGGTCATATGTGGAAGGAAGTCAGCTGTAATTTCCGTTGAAAGCGAACACAAACCTCAACACGGACATATCATCATTCAGTGTAACAACAGTGGCCTCGGTCGCCTGTAAAGACATCAGCTTGGACAGAGCCTCAGACGTCTTACTCTGCGATTAAAGACGAAAGCACATCAACTTTAGTCCAGAACAATACAGGAAATTCAAGCGCGCCTATTATGCTATTTAAAAGGCTCATAACTTTGCAGGTTTACATGCATCCAAGGTCAAAAAAACACTTTCATTTTCTCATAATATACATTGCAGCATCAGCTCTTTCGGTCCAATAAAGGATTCGATCTCTAAACAAGTGCTGCCAAAAGAGTTACTTAAATCTCAAACGGACACAAAAATATGGAGTATCCTCATAAATGAGTCAAATAAAGTCAAAATAAATGGCCGTGAGGACAGCGGATGTGTGTCAGATCCGTGTCATGTGCGTCAGCTCTTAAAGTGACAGCAGCCTAATAAACCTGCGGCTGTGATGTGATCATAAAAAACAAAAGGCAGAGAGAAAATCACCCACTGCTCTGTATATAGTTTATAATTAAAGCAGTGAAGCATGTGAAGTGGTTGATAAATTCAAATATACTGTATGTTGTTTCTACATTAATTTGGAGATTAAATCTGAAAATATTACAATCATTTAAAAAAAAAAAAAACGAATTAATCGCACATTTTCTCTGTAATTAATCACGATTAAAATTTTTTAAAATATTTTTGTATTGTAATAATTTCACAGTTACGCTCCAAATTAATATAGAAACAACTTGAACGCAATATATTTTAAATATTTGTTTAATGGCATCTTTTTATGAATAAAAACGGCCAGAATGATTGATAATAATGCTGGTGCTGATGTCTATGAAATTGATTTTTTTTTTAAAAAACATTAATAATAGACATTCAACATCACAGCAACATGTAGAGTTTAAAAAAAAAAAAAGTTATCAAACACTTTACATTCTTCACTGCATCAATTATACATGAAATATCGGTTAATCCTCATTAAAGCAACAATTTTCTCTGTAGCCTTTGTTCTTTGATTGACATTAATGACAGACATGGTTTATTAGGCTACTGTCACTTTAAGAGCTGGACGCGGATCTGATGCGCATCTCATTTTGTTCTTATGATTTTCAATTTCTCTCACAAGACTCCTTATACTCGGGCATTTTGACATAATTATGTGTGTTTTTGTATGTTCAAGCTCCTCATTCTGTGCACACGAGTCGTGTGTGTGTGTCACATGACACGACATTCACAGACAACACGCTCTCGTTTGTCTTGCGACACTTGAATGGTTTAAAAGCATTTGCGTGATCATATAATGTAACGCTAGCCAAATTTTGACGGGAAAAAACATGCTGCGTTAAATATGTATTACAATATAAATAGATATTAAAAACTTTAACGTTATGTGCGATCCATCGTGACTAATTACAGAAAAATGTGAAATTAAACAGTTTTATACGGTGGCCGAGAGAGCTCAAAGCGCTGCAAATAAGAAAACACATGCAATTAAAAAAATCGTGATCATCAGTTTGACGACACATGTGCTGCAAATCCTCACAACACATGCAAACACAAAAACGCGCTGCAAATACAAAAAGCGCTGCAAATAGCACAAACCACAACGGAAATGTTTCGAGGGGACCCCAAAAAGTGACGGACCCTACTTGACAACAGCACCAACTAAAAAATATTAAAATATATTATGTAGGCATGAACTCAGTGTAATGTGTTTCACTAACAGAAAAGTGTTTTAATGTGTGGCATTGTTGTTCCCTCATGAAACTTTAAGAGATGATCATTTAGTGGATGATTTAAAGATATTCATTAATCATCTGTACTAATGTGACGTCATGGTAACGGCCGCCTGAGGCGCTCGACGACCGCGTCATCTGTGAAAAACACTTTATTAAAAATAATAAATACATGAAATAATGTACAGTTGTTTATTTTTGTGTGCAGTTTTTATAGTATTTCATGATTGTGAACACATTGTGCACTCAAATGTCGTTCACTATATAGGGATCAGTGAATGAGTGAAGGGTGAGTTCAACTGTTTTTGGACGCACGTCCTAGTAGGGTCCGTCACTTTTTGGGGTCCCCTTGAAACATTTCCCTTGTGGTTTGTGCTATTTGCAGCGCTTTTTGTATATGCAGCGCGTTTTTGTGTTTGCATGTGTTGTGAGGATTTGCAGCACATGTGTCGTCAAACTGATGATCACGTTTTTTTTTTTTTTTATTTGCATGTGTTTTCTTATTTGCAGCGCTTTGAGCTCTCTCGGCCACCGTAGTTTTAATCGATTGACAGCACTACTCTAAACCCCTTCTTTCCAAGAGTCTACTCTGCTCTGATTGGTCAAACTCTTCCAGGCTCAGCTACAACTACAGTGTTTGAGGGCGGGGCAAAGCAGACGTCATTTGCATGCGCCCAATAAAGACCACAGTCTGGTATTATGCAAATTACATACTATGTAGGTTTGTGCAAGAAGCAAGACGACTCGCTTTTAGGAGACAATAACTCCACTTATCGTTTCTTTCAAACTTCTGCAGAGCTTTTACATTCACACAACATGAAATACAATCCATGAAAGAATAATAGAGATAATATTACAAGCTGAATAGCTGGTGTAACTGGAAACGCTTGTTCACCTTTGCTATTTGCTCTAGCCACCTGCCCAGCGAGATGAACACAAACAGCATGGGCGGAGTATCGAAGAAGGTGATGGGGTTCACCTTTGCCCTCTCTCCCATGGCAACCAGAAGAATCACCACAGAGTACGTGAACGCGATCGTTGTCGCGAGCACAATCAGCACATCCATATTGGCCGTCCGATGCTTGACAGCTTTGTAGGCTTGACAATAGAAATACCGCCCACCGATAAACTGCAGAGAGACAAAACCGGTACAGTAAGATACCTATCATTCAGTTCATGATGCATTTGCATATTTTCGGAAGACAAGGAACTCTGAATACAGAAAGTGAGACATTTTCCTCTCACAGCACAGGTGAAACTGGACCAACCTGCACTGGGACACAAAAGAGAAACGAGATCAGGTTCATGATGGACAGGCCTGGCAGAAGCTGTTTCTCCAGGAACATGGTGGAGTGGAACTTCTCTCTGTCCTCGGCCGTGACGTTGTGGTGGTGGGACGTGTCCATCATGTGATCCACGATCATCATATAGATCATCATGCCCATGACCGGCACACAGAAAAACAAACTGATGAGGAACGATCTTTTCCACCTAGGAGAAAACAGCAAAGCCAAACTTATGCACACAGTTCACACAGCCCCGTTTTAACCATCTAAGCTCAGGCGCATGGGTCCGAATCCCTTTTGCCAGCTTAACGACGGAAAAAATAGGTTATACCTAGTTTATTAATGAGTCACGGGTGTGTTTTGGGCATAACACGCCGTAAACCAATCATCACACATACCCTTTAAAAGCCAGTTGCGCTCACAGCATTCGCTGCAAACAGGTCTGATACAAGCAATGACTGTCTACTATAGTCCATTTTTACCTTTAAGCGCACAATAATATTCTTTTACATTGTAATCCTTTTGTTTTCAACATTTGGCATGTTTGTGCGCTGTGTGTGTATCAAGCCTATAGGGGAATATTGGCGTCACGCCCTTTAAATGACAACAAAAATACTGAGTCATCAGGTATTTTGTTGGTCGTTTTCAGTTCCTCAAAATAGCAACACGCCAACAATGCACCTGAACACGCCTCGATTTCACACCAGATGGGCGCGAGTGCGTTTGCTATTTAAGCAATGCAAGCACTGGACGTTGAAATGAGAACTGCGTCGGGCTGAAACAAGCAAAAAGCACTTTCGTGCTTCGGTGTCACATGGTGCCGAGCGCATGATAGGGCCCGAGATGTGATGGCGGGTTGTGGACATCAAGGCCGCTGACGAGGTTTTGGAACAAAGCAGCAAAGAAGGTTATGGTTTAAAGTGGTTTTAAAGTGCCCCGTTACGCTTTTTCAGATATTACCTTTCATGTAGTCTGTAATACAGCTGTTTGCGAACGTAAAATGACTTGCAAAGTCTCAAAGATCTGTGTGGAAAACGTCGCAAAATAAGCATGGCAGAACCAAATGTTTGGACTTTACTTAAAAGGATAATCCTGTCATCATTTACTCCCTCTCAAGGTGTTCCAACCCTGTATGAACGTCTTTGTTCTGCTGAACACAAAGTAAGATATTTTGAAGAACGTTTGCCACCGCCCATTGACTACCATAGTATTTATTTTTCCTACTATGGCAGTCAATGATTGGTTGATGAGAAAATTTGTGTTTTTGGATCTTCATGTAAAACCTGTTGTAAGACCTCCAAAACAAAATTAGGAACATTTTAAAAAGCGTAATAGGGGCACTTTTTTACAACACAGATTCACTCCAGAAACACTTTTCCTCTTATTCACTTACTGTTGGATCTCGCGACTGTGATCCAAGTGACTTCCGGGACGATCTTTCTTCACTAGCGAGGCTGTAAATCCCATGTTCTATTCATCAAAAATAGGGAAGTTATGCGAAACAAATGACTGATTCACAATTATCCCAGATTTTGTTGAAGCTAAAATGCAGTCTGTGGCACAAATGATATTTATTCACATGAAAGTGAAGGTGAATTCACCTCGATCCATCTGATTACATCTCGAGGGCCGGTCACTTCCGGGTCATACTTGATGTGGGCTTTATTAGTTGCAAGGGCTACCGAAGCATAAAGGATTCCCTTCTGCTTCATCAAGTTAGACTCAATTTTGTGAACACAGGAGGCACACGTCATCCCTCTGACCTGTTGAAAAGAGACACAGTGTCCGCAAACTCTTGTCGATGGAAAAATGGGTGAAAATTGAAAAATCTGAAATACTAACCACAAGCTCCAGGGTTCCGTCCGAGTCGTCGTGATTCTCCATGACTGTGGCGGTGAAACCGAGCTCTCGGATAAACTCCGCTATTCTCTGAGGATCAGTGATTGATGGGCTGTATCGAACCTCGGCTTTACTGGCCATCAGTGCGACCAAAACGGAGTGCACACCTGTGGAAGAAAGACACGATGGAAAATGAATTCCTGATTCGGTCGCCATCACTTTGATTTATCACGGCGTGAATATAATCTCGCTTTACTTTGTTTTGGAAAGATCAGGGATTACCGTGCTCATTCTTGAGGTTCCTCTCAATGTTGGCTACGCAGGAGGCGCAGGTCATTCCTCCGATCTGGATAAAACATTTGGAAATAGTGTTTGTCGAAGGCTCGGCGTCACTCTCGGCTTCGTTCTCTTTCACGGTTGACCAGACTGGAGATAACGATAAGCTGCGGACAGACGAAGGGCTTTTGACCACGGAAGGCACCAATGAATTTGTCTCTGTAAAAACGACAGGACAAAGTGTTAAACAGGACCTAAAATGCCTCGTTCACAAATTGTAATATCAGTCTCTGGTGTCTCCAGTGAAGTTTCCGCTCAAAATCCCCCACAGATCATTTATTATCGCTTGTCAAATTTGATTTGGGTGACACGCCGTTTGTGTGTGTGTCCCTTTAAATGCAAATGAGCTGCTGCTCCAGAAGAGGGCGGAGCTTCAACAGCTCCACAACAACAAAGCTGGAGAATCTCACGCAGACGGTGTTCAAACCGAGACTCAGTTCCAACTTTTAGTCGTTTCTGAACGGTTCGTGGATAAATCGATGTCGTTGCTGTGGAGTTGATCAACTCGTCACTAGCATGTGTCGTCACGCTCGTCTTTTGTGCAAAACTCATATGGACGCTCATTATACGCAGCGTACCTGTAAATAATTGCTGTTCTTTTGAATTTTCTATTCATCAAAGAATCCTGAAAAAAAAAAAAAATTGTACACAACTGCTTTTTAACACTGATAATAATTAGAAACGTTTATTCAGCATCAAATCATCATATTAGAATAATTTCCGAAGGATCATGTGACACTGAAGACTGGAGTAATAATGATGCTGAAAATTCAGCTTTGATCACTGGAAAAAAATGACACTTTAACATGTTTTAAAATGTAATAATATTTCACAATATTCTTTTTTTTTTTTTATCAAATAAATGTCGTTGGCATTCTTACCAATTCTTATTAGTGAAATTCTACAAAATATAACAATAATAAGAAAATATTATTTGATTGTATTTACACGTAATGGTAGTATTTGCTGCACTGCCTTTAATTGATGCAGATTTTTCTTCTTTTTTTTTTTTTAAAACAGAAAATCAAGTCATAATGACTTGCATTTCTGTAAATTCAAAACCCAAAACATCCAGACACATGACAGTGTTGAGAAATGGGAAGGAAATGAGCTCCACTGTAATGACAAAAGAGTCGCAATGCCAGAAAAAAATGACCCTAAAGTAGACTTCACTGTCTTAAAGGGACAGTTCACCCCAAAAAAATTTAAATTTTCATCATTTAATCACTCTCAAGTTGTTCCAAACCTGTATTTCTTTGTTTCTTAGAAGATATTTTGAAGTATATGGGTAACCAAGCAGTTGATGAACCCCATTGATTTCCATAGTATTTTTTCTTCTACTATGGAAGTCAATGGGGTCCATCAACTGCTTGTTTACTTGTATTCTTCCTTTGTGTTCACCAAACTCATACAGGTTTGAAACAACTTGAGGGTGAGTAAATGATGACAGAATTTTAATTTTTGGGCCAACTATCACCTTTAATGCAAATTTATTCTTTTTGTTATTTTGATTTTGTGGTGAAATATGACCAGGAAATGTTCACAAAAGAAGTGTTACGACTGTTTTAACCATGTCTTTAGTTCCTTTCTGGAAAGTGTCGATTATATTGAATCATATACCGCTTCAAAAATGTGTGTTCTGAGAATAAGCGGTGTGGAACGACACGAGGGAGAGGAATTCATGACAGAATTTTCATTTTTGAGGTGAACTAACCCTTCAATTACCAAAGACAAACACGTTTTTGAAAGTTGCATTTAAAATCCACCCAATTATTCTCAATCTTACAATGCAGGTTTGTTATATGAAGTGCTGTATTGACGACCAAAAAGCACCGTAAATTGGATGGTGAAGATGCATGAAGATATGGAATAGAAGAAAAACATGTACCAGGCAGAAAAGCATCAAAGCCCATGTCCTCTATGGAGGCCTTCAGCTCTTCAGGGGACGTCAGTAACGGGTCATACTCAAAGGTTCCCTGATGATTGGCCAGTGACACTTTGGCCAATCTCACTCCCTTCTTCTGAGAGATCACGCCCTCGATGGACTGAACACAGGAGCCGCAGGTCATGCCCTCGATGTGGATCTCCGCGACTGATACCAGAGGCTGGAGGAAGCCTGGTTCTGAGGAAGTTGGGGTGATAGCTTTAAAATTCCCTGGAGGAAGAGCCTCAATGGCTTTCTGCAGCTCCACCGCCGAGACTTGTTTCGGGTTGTGCTGAATCGAAGCTTGTCTGTTCTCCAAGGACACGACGACTGAAGTCACTCCAGGCAGCTTGGATATGTTGTCCTGAATATTTACCACACAAGACTTGCAGTGCATTCCCGTAACCTGAAACAGCGTGGTGATCCGGGAGTCTGCGGACGGTTCGGAAAACTTCTCCTCCGGAGAGGAAGCCGTCTGTTTGGGAGAGCCGAGCAAACGCTCTACCTCACTGGCCGAAAGCTTTAGCTGACGAGGTTTGGATTTAACGACGGCCTTGAAACCCGCCACCTCGATCTGCTTCACAATCTCATCCACCGTGATGACATAAGGCAGGAAAAGGACAGCGGCTTCCTGGGATTCTAGAGACACTGAAAAACATGAACAGAAGCAAAATGTTACGACAAGAGTTAATAATAAGAATTGGTCCAAAAGCCAAAAAGTCATTATAACGCATTTAAATGATATAAATCATAATGTGATTTTGCACGAAAGGCGCTAAAAATACTACCCATTAAAGGTCAGTTGATCCAATGGGATCACTTGGGGTCCTAAAGGAGATGTGATCCAACTTACTACCTCGATGTGATCAAATACGATGCGTGTGTGCGGTCGTGCGTCCAAAGATGAATCACATATAGCTTTGATCGATTTAGGAAATCTAAGATAAACAAAAACTTTTACTTTAAAATTAAAAAATTACCACTATAACCAGTCGGTTATTGGCAAATTTATTTTCAAATCACAATAACATTTAAAAATCAATGTCACTTTTACAATGAAGTAGGAAAAGCCACAAAGTCTCAACAAAATGTTTTCTTTAAATCGCGAACGAAATTCCACAGAATTTGAATCCTTTATAACTCACGGAGTACAAAAACTCCTATTTTAAAACAATAAATCTGACTAAACTTTGTTTATTTAAATCGCAAAACACTGCAAAATCACTTTTCTATACAGACACATTTGCGGCGCCGTTGAACACGACATGAATAGATCGCTTTGATTTACTTGCTTTTCTCTTTTTTTAAATATACAAATTTACAGCACAGCTAAAACAACTCTTTTCGCCAAACAACGCGAGCTTCCGTGTTCGTCACACGCCGGTCGATTCTCTAGTGAACGTGAACAGCCGTTACCGGAAGCAGTTAGTTTATAGTTAAGTTATAAATTTGGATATTTTTCTAACAAAAGTGCATGGCTTTGCTTCAGAAGGCCTTTTTTTAACCCTTTGAAGCTATATGGATTACTTTAATGATGGGTGGATGTACTTTTTTGGTCTTTAATATCATGAGCCCCATTCACTCCCATTATAAAACTTGGAAGAGCCAGAATATTTTAAAATATAACTCCGATTGTGTTCGACTGAACAAAGAAAGTCTAGGGTATATACGTTACGTATACGTATGTATATATATATATATATATGTGCTTGTATCCTTGTATACCAGTATATTATGGGACATGTTCATTTTTGGGAGAACTATCCCTTTAAAAGTTCTCCCTGCAGATTACCGCCAAAATAAAACACATTTAAGTGAAATGAAGTATTGTAAAATAATTTATATAACTATAAAATATTATTTTATTATTTTACAGTCTTAGAAATAATAATAAATATATTTTATTATTTTTTTTATTATTTATCATTATTATTATTATGTAATCCCTCTCAGAGTTTCAATTAATAATAATAATAATAATAATAATAATAATACTTTGTCTATGGTCAAAAGTAAATGAACTTAGAAATTTGTAAAATTTTATGCTCTTAATATTGTGCCAATTTTTCCCTGTGGTATCAAAAAAAATCATTAAATCAATATCAACAAGGAATTATCGAAGTTAGAAATTCCGGTATCATGACAACATTAATGTAGCGTTTCACTTTTCATACTTCTCACCTATGATATATTTATTTTGAAACTGTCAGATAGTGGAGTGAGAAAGTGAAGGTCAACCTAAATGTATAGATTGTGTAAGATTCTTATCTACAGTGACAGTCAGCACAAGGTCAATGAGTTTATACTTCATTTTCCCATGCAAACTTCACAAGTTCAGTTGTTTTACTCAAGCAGAGGTAAATGTCCACAGGTACCTTTAATCTTCTCAACCCCTTTCAACTTGCCGATCTTGCCCTCGATGGTTGTAGTGCAGGACAGACAAACCATTCCTTCAATACGCATCTTCACCGCCTCCACGCCGCTCGAGCTGCGAGAAGTCGGCCCTTCCTGCGAACAGAGCGCTTCAGGAGCCAGGAGGCGCGTCACTTCCCCGAGCTGCTCCACGCTGACCAGAGACGGGACAAACGTGACGGACAGGCTTTGGTTATCGTCGCTCTCCTGCGTCTCAAGCACTCCTTTCGTCTGGGCCAGCGCGCTCCGGGCCAGTTGGACAGAGTCTGTGCTGCAGCCTGCTTTGCTGAAGACTTTGCTTTCTGTCTGAACCGGTGTCGATGTAGCGTTTGTCGAGCTGGACTCAAAGCCCATATCTTCAATGGCCTCTGCTAAGGATTCTGGACTATGGAAAGTGTGGTCATATGTCACAGTTGCGTTGCTCAGCTCCAGAGATACCTGTGGTGCAAAAAAAAAAAAAAAGGTCATAATGTGCTAATCTGTCCTCTATTATAGTCAAATTGCCCAATAAAAGCCATAGAGTTACTCATAGAACAGCATTGTTCCAGTAACTTGAAGCGACATGCGTGTGGTTGCACAATACTTCATTATGCAGCAGATAGTTTCGGTCTTGGATGCTGATTTTTTTTAATACATACACGGAAATACATACTGCCCATCAAGGCTGCATTTATTTGATCACAAAAACAGTACAATTGTGAAATATTTTTGCAATTTAAAATAATGGTTTACCGTTCGACTTTGTCCGTATTTAATTTTTATTTTTATTTTTTATGTTTCAAATGATACCGACCTTTTGACTCTCCTTGTTAGAGATTTGGAGTTATAAAGAAGTCAAAAATAAGATCAAAAAAATAAAAAATAAAAAATTTGTTCCAAATGCTGTAACTTTTGAAAACTTTATCCGATCACCACAAAATTTGAGCCAGATACAGCTCACATATAGAGGAACATCACAAAAAAAGATTGAACTCGCTAGCGTATTTTCTTCGTTTTTAATTCCTTTTTAAAGTCGAAATATATAAATTATTTTTTTTTTTGCTGTTTATTTGTTGTTTCTCAGCATACGAATGTCCAAATTAAAAATTCTTTTTTTTTTTTTTTGAAGATTTAAAAAGTTTCCTTTCAAACAATACCCACCTTTTGACTCTCCTTGTAAGATATTTGGAGTTATGAGTCATTATTTCGGTGCATGTCAAAAATGAGATTAAAAAAATTAAAAATTAAAAATTAGTTCCAAATGCTGTAACTTTTGAAAACTTTATCCGATCACCACAAAATTATAGAGGAACATCACAAAAAAAGATTGAACTCGCTAGCATATTTTCTTCATTTTTAATTCCTTTTTAAATTCGAAATATATGAATTGTTTTCTTTTCTTTTTTTTTGCTGTTTATTTGCTGTTTCTCAGCATACGAATGTCCAAATTAAAAATTCTTTTTTTATTTTGAAGATTTCTTTACTTTTTTGTGTGTCACTCAGAAAAAAGAACTCAGAAAATACCCTCAGGGTGTAAAGGGTTAATATACTTTAAAATGTAATTTATATCCAGTGATCAAAGTCTTCAGTGTCACATGATCCTTCAGAAATCATTCCGAGATGATGATTTATTGGAAACAGTTGTGCCGATTAATGTTTTTTTGGATAGTGTGATACTTTTTCAGGATTCATAAAAACCTTTATTCAAAATAGGAATCTTTTCTAACGATATAAATCAATTTAACACATCCTTGCAAAATAAACGTATTAATTTCTTTCAAAAAAAGAAAGAAAACAAATGACCGACCCCAAACCTCTGAACAATTTCAAACCATTACAAAAGATTTCTGTTTTAAATAAATGCTGTTGTTTTTTTTTTAAAACTTTTTATTCATCAAAGCATCACAGGATATGAAAAAATATAACGCAGCACACAATGATAATAAATCATCATATCAGAGTGATTTCTGAAGGATCATGTGACACTGAAGACTGGAGGATTGATGCTGAATAAATTACATATATTCACATGGAAAACAGCTCTTTTACATTTTAATGATACTTCACATTATTACTGTTTTACTGATCAAATAAATGAGGCCTTGAACATAAGACTTCTTTCAAAAATAAAACAAAAATGTATGAAAATGTTCCTGATAAACTTTTCAGGGTATGAGCTGCTGTTGTGTCGTTTTAACCCACATTTAGTGAAAAATAGGTATTGTTTAATTGCTTTAACCCTTGTGCATCCTTATGGACATTTCTTTTGCCTGTATTAATCCCATGCATTTTGTGTGTATTTTTATTAGAATGTTAATATTTCACCTTCATTTTCTTTAATAAATCTATTTTACACAAAATAGTTCCACTCAGGACCTGAAGGACAAAAATGTCCCCATTGAAACCCATTAAAACTGCTAGTTTTAATCCCAGGGTCATTTAAATATAAAATGATGCAGGCTTTCATTCTGTTGGCAAGGCTTCGAAATTACAATTTTTACCATTATTTAGCCATTTTCTCAGGTTTGGCTTTTAAATCAGATATTTGCTTTTTTTTCCCCCTGTTTTCTGCTTCTGCATATTATAGTGCCAATTGACCCTTCGCAAAGCCCCGCCCCCTTTAGTTACTGTTGCTATGTCCGCTCTCAAGCCACACATCATGTTCTCACGAAGTGAAAAATACATTGAGGAGCAAAGAGACACTGACTATGGAAGCCAGTTTCCACCACTGAAAAAAAAAGAAGATTATTGCGACTTTTTTTCTCAGAATTGCAAGATTTAAAGTCAGAATTGCGAGATATAAAGTCAGAATTGAGATATAAAGTCAGAATTGCGAGATATAAAGTCAGAATTGCGAGATATAAAGTCAGAATTGAGAATTATAAAGTCAGAATTGCGAGATATAAAGTCAGAATTGCGAGATATAAAGTCAGAATTGAGAATTATAAAGTCAGAATTGCGAGATATAAAGTCAGAATTGAGATATAAAGTCAGAATTGCGAGATATAAAGTCAGAATTGCGAGATATAAAGTCAGAATTGCGAGATATAAAGTCAGAATTGAGAATTATAAAGTCAGAATTGCGAGATATAAAGTCAGAATTGAGAATTATAAAGTCAGAATTGCGAGATATAAAGTCAGAATTGTGAGTTATAAAGTCAGAATTCTAAGATATAAAGTCAGAATTGAGATATAAAGTCAGAATTGAGAGATATAAAGTCAGAATTGCGAGATATAAAGTCAGAATTGTGAGATATAAAGTCAGAATTGAGATATAAAGTCAGAATTGAGAGATATAAAGTCAGAATTGTGAGATATAAAGTCAGAATTATGAGATATAAAGTCAGAATTGTGAGATATAAAGTCAGAATTGAGATATAAAGTCAGAATTGAGAGATATAAAGTCAGAATTGTGAGATATAAAGTCAGAATTGAGAATTATAAAGTCAGAATTGCGAGATATAAAGTCAGAATTGAGATATAAAGTCAGAATTGAGATATAAAGTCAGAATTGTGAGATATAAAGTCAGAATTATGAGATATAAAGTCAGAATTGAGATATAAAGTCAGAATTGCGAGATATAAAGTCAGAATTGAGAGATATAAAGTCAGAATTGAGATATAAAGTCAGAATTGAGATATAAAGTCAGAATTGCGAGATATAAAGTCAGAATTGAGAGATATAAAGTCAGAATTGAGAGATATAAAGTCAGAATTGTGAGATATAAAGTCAGAATTGAGATATAAAGTCAGAATTGAGATATAAAGTCAGAATTGTGAGATATAAAGTCAGAATTATGAGATATAAAGTCAGAATTGAGATATAAAGTCAGAATTGCGAGATATAAAGTCAGAATTGCGAGATATAAAGTCAGAATTGCGAGATATAAAGTCAGAATTGCGAGATATAAAGTCAGAATTGAGAATTATAAAGTCAGAATTGCGAGATATAAAGTCAGAATTGCGAGATATAAAGTCAGAATTGAGAATTATAAAGTCAGAATTGCGAGATATAAAGTCAGAATTGCGAGATATAAAGTCAGAATTGCGAGATATAAAGTCAGAATTGCGAGATATAAAGTCAGAATTGCGAGATATAAAGTCAGAATTGCGAGATATAAAGTCAGAATTGAGAATTATAAAGTCAGAATTGCGAGATATAAAGTCAGAATTGAGAATTATAAAGTCAGAATTGCGAGATATAAAGTCAGAATTGTGAGTTATAAAGTCAGAATTCTAAGATATAAAGTCAGAATTGAGATATAAAGTCAGAATTGAGAGATATAAAGTCAGAATTGTGAGATATAAAGTCAGAATTGAGATATAAAGTTAGAATTGCGAGATATAAAGTCAGAATTGCGAGATATGAAGTCAGAATTGAGAATTATAAAGTCAGAATTGCGAGATATAAAGTCAGAATTGTGAGATATAAAGTCAGAATTGAGATATAAAGTCAGAATTGAGAGATATAAAGTCAGAATTGAGAGATATAAAGTCAGAATTATGAGATATAAAGTCAGAATTGTGAGATATAAAGTCAGAATTGAGATATAAAGTCAGAATTGAGAGATATAAAGTCAGAATTGTGAGATATAAAGTCAGAATTGAGAATTATAAAGTCAGAATTGCGAGATATAAAGTCAGAATTGAGATATAAAGTCAGAATTGAGATATAAAGTCAGAATTGTGAGATATAAAGTCAGAATTATGAGATATAAAGTCAGAATTGAGCTATAAAGTCAGAATTGCGAGATATAAAGTCAGAATTGAGAGATATAAAGTCAGAATTGAGATATAAAGTCAGAATTGAGATATAAAGTCAGAATTGCGAGATATAAAGTCAGAATTGCGAGATATAAAGTCAGAATTGAGAGTTATAAAGTCAGAATTGCGATATAAAGTCAGAATTGAGATATAAAGTCAGAATTGCGAGATATAAAGTCAGAATTGCGAGATATAAAGTCAGAATTGAGAGTTATAAAGTCAGAATTGCGAGATATAAAGTCAGAATTGCGAGATATAAAGTCAGAATTGGGAGATATAAAGTCAGAATTGCGAGATATAAAGTCAGAATTGCGAGATATAAAGTCAGAATTGAGAGTTATAAAGTCAGAATTGTGAGATATAAAGTCAGAATTGGGAGATATAAAGTCAGAATTGCGAGATATAAAGTCAGAATTGCGAGATATAAAGTCAGAATTGCGAGATATAAAGTCAGAATTGAGAATTATAAAGTCAGAATTGCGAGATATAAAGTCAGAATTGAGAATTATAAAGTCAGAATTGCGAGATATAAAGTCAGAATTGTGAGTTATAAAGTCAGAATTCTAAGATATAAAGTCAGAATTGAGATATAAAGTCAGAATTGCGAGATATAAAGTCAGAATTGCGAGATATAAAGTCAGAATTGAGAATTATAAAGTCAGAATTGCGAGATATAAAGTCAGAATTGTGAGATATAAAGTCAGAATTATGAGATATAAAGTCAGAATTGAGAGATATAAAGTCAGAATTGAGATATAAAGTCAGAATTGAGAGATATAAAGTCAGAATTGTGAGATATAAAGTCAGAATTGAGAATTATAAAGTCAGAATTGCGAGATATAAAGTCAGAATTGAGATATAAAGTCAGAATTGAGATATAAAGTCAGAATTGTTAGATATAAAGTCAGAATTATGAGATATAAAGTCAGAATTGAGCTATAAAGTCAGAATTGCGAGATATAAAGTCAGAATTGAGAGATATAAAGTCAGAATTGAGATATAAAGTCAGAATTGAGATATAAAGTCAGAATTGCGAGATATAAAGTCAGAATTGCGAGATATAAAGTCAGAATTGAGAGTTATAAAGTCAGAATTGCGATATAAAGTCAGAATTGAGATATAAAGTCAGAATTGCGAGATATAAAGTCAGAATTGCGAGATATAAAGTCAGAATTGAGAGTTATAAAGTCAGAATTGCGAGATATAAAGTCAGAATTGCGAGATATAAAGTCAGAATTGGGAGATATAAAGTCAGAATTGCGAGATATAAAGTCAGAATTGCGAGATATAAAGTCAGAATTGCGAGATATAAAGTCAGAATTGAGAGTTATAAAGTCAGAATTGTGAGATATAAAGTCAGAATTGGGAGATATAAAGTCAGAATTGCGAGATATAAAGTCAGAATTGCGAGATATAAAGTCAGAATTGCGAGATATAAAGTCAGAATTGAGAATTATAAAGTCAGAATTGCGAGATATAAAGTCAGAATTGAGAATTATAAAGTCAGAATTGCGAGATATAAAGTCAGAATTGTGAGTTATAAAGTCAGAATTCTAAGATATAAAGTCAGAATTGAGATATAAAGTCAGAATTGAGAGATATAAAGTCAGAATTGCGAGATATAAAGTCAGAATTGTGAGATATAAAGTCAGAATTGAGATATAAAGTCAGAATTGAGAGATATAAAGTCAGAATTGTGAGATATAAAGTCAGAATTATGAGATATAAAGTCAGAATTGTGAGATATAAAGTCAGAATTGAGATATAAAGTCAGAATTGAGAGATATAAAGTCAGAATTGTGAGATATAAAGTCAGAATTGAGAATTATAAAGTCAGAATTGCGAGATATAAAGTCAGAATTGAGATATAAAGTCAGAATTGAGATATAAAGTCAGAATTGTGAGATATAAAGTCAGAATTATGAGATATAAAGTCAGAATTGAGATATAAAGTCAGAATTGCGAGATATAAAGTCAGAATTGAGAGATATAAAGTCAGAATTGAGATATAAAGTCAGAATTGAGATATAAAGTCAGAATTGCGAGATATAAAGTCAGAATTGAGAGATATAAAGTCAGAATTATGAGATATAAAGTCAGAATTGTGAGATATAAAGTCAGAATTGAGATATAAAGTCAGAATTGAGAGATATAAAGTCAGAATTGTGAGATATAAAGTCAGAATTGAGAATTATAAAGTCAGAATTGCGAGATATAAAGTCAGAATTGAGATATAAAGTCAGAATTGAGATATAAAGTCAGAATTGTGAGATATAAAGTCAGAATTATGAGATATAAAGTCAGAATTGAGATATAAAGTCAGAATTGCGAGATATAAAGTCAGAATTGCGAGATATAAAGTCAGAATTGAGAGTTATAAAGTCAGAATTGCGAGATATAAAGTCAGAATTGCGAGATATAAAGTCAGAATTGCGAGATATAAAGTCAGAATTGAGAATTATAAAGTCAGAATTGCGAGATATAAAGTCAGAATTGCGAGATATAAAGTCAGAATTGAGAATTATAAAGTCAGAATTGCGAGATATAAAGTCAGAATTGAGATATAAAGTCAGAATTGTGAGATATAAAGTCAGAATTGCGAGATATAAAGTCAGAATTGCGAGATATAAAGTCAGAATTGAGAATTATAAAGTCAGAATTGCGAGATATAAAGTCAGAATTGAGAATTATAAAGTCAGAATTGCGAGATATAAAGTCAGAATTGTGAGTTATAAAGTCAGAATTCTAAGATATAAAGTCAGAATTGAGATATAAAGTCAGAATTGAGATATAAAGTCAGAATTGCGAGATATAAAGTCAGAATTGCGAGATATAAAGTCAGAATTGCGAGATATAAAGTCAGAATTGTGAGATATAAAGTCAGAATTGAGATATAAAGTCAGAATTGAGAGATATAAAGTCAGAATTGAGAGATATAAAGTCAGAATTATGAGATATAAAGTCAGAATTGAGAGATATAAAGTCAGAATTATGAGATATAAAGTCAGAATTGTGAGATATAAAGTCAGAATTGAGATATAAAGTCAGAATTGAGAGATATAAAGTCAGAATTGTGAGATATAAAGTCAGAATTGTGAGATATAAAGTCAGAATTGAGATATAAAGTCAGAATTGAGAGATATAAAGTCAGAATTGTGAGATATAAAGTCAGAATTGAGAATTATAAAGTCAGAATTGCGAGATATAAAGTCAGAATTGAGATATAAAGTCAGAATTGAGAGATATAAAGTCAGAATTGAGAGATATAAAGTCAGAATTATGAGATATAAAGTCAGAATTGAGATATAAAGTCAGAATTGCGAGATATAAAGTCAGAATTGAGAGATATAAAGTCAGAATTATGAGATATAAAGTCAGAATTGTGAGATATAAAGTCAGAATTGAGATATAAAGTCAGAATTGAGAGATATAAAGTCAGAATTGTGAGATATAAAGTCAGAATTGAGAATTATAAAGTCAGAATTGCGAGATATAAAGTCAGAATTGAGATATAAAGTCAGAATGAGATATAAAGTCAGAATTGTGAGATATAAAGTCAGAATTATGAGATATAAAGTCAGAATTGAGATATAAAGTCAGAATTGCGAGATATAAAGTCAGAATTGCGAGATATAAAGTCAGAATTGAGAGTTATAAAGTCAGAATTGCGAGATATAAAGTCAGAATTGCGAGATATAAAGTCAGAATTGCGAGATATAAAGTCAGAATTGCGAGATATAAAGTCAGAATTGAGAATTATAAAGTCAGAATTGCGAGATATAAAGTCAGAATTGAGAATTATAAAGTCAGAATTGCGAGATATAAAGTCAGAATTGTGAGTTATAAAGTCAGAATTCTAAGATATAAAGTCAGAATTGAGAGATATAAAGTCAGAATTGTGAGATATAAAGTCAGAATTGAGATATAAAGTCAGAATTGCGAGATATAAAGTCAGAATTGCGAGATATAAAGTCAGAATTGCGAGATATAAAGTCAGAATTGTGAGATATAAAGTCAGAATTGAGATATAAAGTCAGAATTGAGAGATATAAAGTCAGAATTGAGAGATATAAAGTCAGAATTATGAGATATAAAGTCAGAATTGTGAGATATAAAGTCAGAATTGAGATATAAAGTCAGAATTGAGAGATATAAAGTCAGAATTGAGATATAAAGTCAGAATTGAGATATAAAGTCAGAATTGAGATATAAAGTCAGAATTGCGAGATATAAAGTCAGAATTGCGAGATATAAAGTCAGAATTGAGAGTTATAAAGTCAGAATTGCGATATAAAGTCAGAATTGAGATATAAAGTCAGAATTGCGAGATATAAAGTCAGAATTGCGAGATATAAAGTCAGAATTGAGAGTTATAAAGTCAGAATTGCGAGATATAAAGTCAGAATTGCGAGATATAAAGTCAGAATTGGGAGATATAAAGTCAGAATTGCGAGATATAAAGTCAGAATTGCGAGATATAAAGTCAGAATTGAGAGTTATAAAGTCAGAATTGTGAGATATAAAGTCAGAATTGGGAGATATAAAGTCAGAATTGTGAGATATAAAGTCAGAATTGAGAGTTATAAAGTCAGAATTGCGAGATATAAAGTCAGAATTGAGAATTATAAAGTCAGAATTGCGAGATATAAAGTCAGAATTGAGAATTATAAAGTCAGAATTGCGAGATATAAAGTCAGAATTGTGAGTTATAAAGTCAGAATTCTAAGATATAAAGTCAGAATTGAGAGATATAAAGTCAGAATTGTGAGATATAAAGTCAGAATTGAGATATAAAGTCAGAATTGCGAGATATAAAGTCAGAATTGCGAGATATAAAGTCAGAATTGCGAGATATAAAGTCAGAATTGTGAGATATAAAGTCAGAATTGAGATATAAAGTCAGAATTGAGAGATATAAAGTCAGAATTGAGAGATATAAAGTCAGAATTATGAGATATAAAGTCAGAATTGTGAGATATAAAGTCAGAATTGAGATATAAAGTCAGAATTGAGAGATATAAAGTCAGAATTGAGATATAAAGTCAGAATTGAGATATAAAGTCAGAATTGAGATATAAAGTCAGAATTGCGAGATATAAAGTCAGAATTGCGAGATATAAAGTCAGAATTGAGAGTTATAAAGTCAGAATTGCGATATAAAGTCAGAATTGAGATATAAAGTCAGAATTGCGAGATATAAAGTCAGAATTGCGAGATATAAAGTCAGAATTGAGAGTTATAAAGTCAGAATTGCGAGATATAAAGTCAGAATTGCGAGATATAAAGTCAGAATTGGGAGATATAAAGTCAGAATTGCGAGATATAAAGTCAGAATTGCGAGATATAAAGTCAGAATTGAGAGTTATAAAGTCAGAATTGTGAGATATAAAGTCAGAATTGGGAGATATAAAGTCAGAATTGTGAGATATAAAGTCAGAATTGAGAGTTATAAAGTCAGAATTGCGAGATATAAAGTCAGAATTGAGATATAAAGTCAGAATTGGGAGATATAAAGTCAGAATTGCGAGATATAAAGTCAGAATTGAGAGTTATAAAGTCAGAATTGCGAGATATAAAGTCAGAATTGCGAGATATAAAGTCAGAATTGAGAGTTATAAAGTCAGAATTGCGAGATATAAAGTCAGAATTGCGAGATATAAAGTCAGAATTGGGAGATATAAAGTCAGAATTGCGAGATATAAAGTCAGAATTGAGAGTTATAAAGTCAGAATTGTGAGATATAAAGTCAGAATTGGGAGATATAAAGTCAGAATTGTGAGATATAAAGTCAGAATTGTGAGATATAAAGTCAGAATTGAGAGTTATAAAGTCAGAATTGCGAGATATAAAGTCAGAATTGAGATATAAAGTCAGAATTGGGAGATATAAAGTCAGAATTGCGAGATATAAAGTCAGAATTGAGAGTTATAAAGTCAGAATTGCGAGATATAAAGTCAGAATTGAGAGAAATAAAAAAAAGTCAGAATTCTGAAAAAAAGTTGTGAGATAAAATAATTTTTTTTTTTTTTTCCCAGTGGCGAAAACGGGTTTCCATAACTTACTCCCCTTGTCAGACAAATGGCGGATTCAGGGTTATGATTGGTCAGATCGCCTGTCAATCAAACGGTCGATTGGATAAATCATGCAGCTATAATTGTGTAGTTGTGGATGTCATGGTTTGTATGTGTGTAATAAAAAAAAAGTTGTGTGGGTGTATAATATTTGAGAGAAAGTCTACAGCAAAATCACAAATTCAGCGAAAGCTTTCCTGGCATCTAACGGGGAAAATTTGATATTGCGCCTAAACAAGCTCCTTTAGTGAGATATCAGATTTCATATCTGGAACACAACTTATTCACCTTTGATTGTTCACCATGTTTCATAAACTATATATTTTACGTAAAATAAGGTTCATAAACTTATACCTCAATCGTTTTTTTCTTATTTCCCTTTTTAAACTTTTGAGTACTCCAACAATAATCGATCGAGAGTCTTCTTTAAAATGAGACCGAGGCTCCCAGACTTCAGACGTGGACATTTCTTTCCTCTATGGACACACAACACAAGAGTTAAAGCGTTTGAGCTTTAAACGAACGCAAGCGTGATTCCTCGGGAAGCTCTGGTGATTCACTCATGTCATCATATGACCCTTAAACCCTCACGGAGAAACAACAGGAAGTTTGTTTCGCACAATAAGCACAATTCTAGACTGAGTTGGTGCTCCGTATATTGACTTCTGTTTGTAACAAAGACAAAGCATTTGGCATTCGACAGTACCGGTCGATAGTAATACCACCAATCTGCTTTTCAAAGGTTAAAGCGGCATCTTAGACAAACAAATGATTCAATTATGGGCTTGTTTGACCCATGTCTCTAGGCTAACTGTGTTTTAAGGGAAAGGGCAGGACGAATTTCAACAATTAGGCTGTGTTTCTAAGTTCAACACGCGAGTGGCTTTCTTCAATTACGTGACAGTTGCTGGAGGGAAGGCTCTGCTGAATATTATTACCACCATATATTGCTCTCAGATTGCTCTGTCAGCCGCCCAGAGACGAACCGGAGTCTGGTCTCATACAATGATTCATGGAAAAAGGACACCTGGAAATTTAATCTGTGACTTAGCTAGGGTTTATATGTTTGTTTAGGCATACACGATGAAATTATCATTGATTATCATTGTGGAAACGCCAATAAGCTGCTGGAAAGGCACATGTGAAATGTGTTAATAATCATAACCATCATCAAGCTGAACATACTGTATGGTTAGACCCGCTCAGAGACACATATACGATCAATAAAGCTGGATATGATAACAGTGATCTGTAAAAAATTGTGTATTAAAACTTGTCAGGGTGGCTGATAAACATAATATTGATAAAGGGTCATTTTAGCAAATTACTAGGGATGCACCAATATGAAAATACCGATAGCCAGCGCTGGGTCGGTTACTTTTAAAATGTATTTCACTACAGATTACAAAAATACATGCTTTAAAAAGTCATTTGTAACGTATTTTCGTTACATTACTCAAGTTTAGTCACTTCATCTAAATACTTTAGAATACTTTGGAATACTAATAAGTGTGAAACAAACACAAAAAAGGTCATTGAGAGTTTTTATGTCACAATTCTGACCTTTTCCCTCAGAATTGTGTGATATAAAGTTGTGAGTTATAAAGTTGCAATTATGAGATATAATATTGCAATACTGAGAAAAGTCAGAATTATGAGATATAAACTCACAATATTGAGAAAAGTCAGAATTATGAGATATAAACTGACAATATTGAGAAAAGTCAGAATTATGAGATATAAACTCACAATATTGAGAAAAGTCAGAATTATGAGATATAAACTCACAATATTGAGAAAAGTCAGAATTATGAGAAATAAACTCACAATATTGAGAAAAGTCAGAATTATGAGATATAAACTCACAATATTGAGAAAAGTCAGAATTATGAGAAATAAACTCACAATATTGAGAAAAGTCAGAATTATGAGATATAAACTGACAATATTGAGAAAAGTCAGAATTATGAGATATAAACTGACAATATTGAGAAAAGTCAGAATTATGAGATATAAACTCACAATATTGAGAAAAGTCAGAATTATGAGAAATAAACTCACAATATAGAGTAAAGTCAGAATTATGAGATATAAACTGACAATATTGAGAAAAGTCAGAATTATGAGAAATAAACTCACAATATTGAGAAAAGTCAGAATTATGAGATATAAACTCACAATATTGAGAAAAGTCAGAATTATGAGAAATAAACTCACAATATTGAGAAAAGTCAGAATTATGAGATATAAACTCATAATATTGAGAAAAGTCAGAATTATGAGAAATAAACTGACAATATTGAGAAAAGTCATAATTATGAGATATAAACTCACAATATTGAGAAAAGTCAGAATTATGAGATATAAACTCACAATATTGAGAAAAGTCATAATTATGAGATATAAACTCACAATATTGAGAAAAGTCAGAATTATGAGAAATAAACTGACAATATTGAGAAAAGTCATAATTATGAGATATAAACTCACAATATTGAGAAAAGTCAGAATTATGAGATATAAACTCACAATATTGAGAAAAGTCATAATTATGAGATATAAACTCACAATATTGAGAAAAGTCAGAATTATGAGATATAAACTGACAATATTGAGAAAAGTCAGAATTATGAGATATAAACTCACAATATTGAGAAAAGTCAGAATTATGAGAAATAAACTCACAATATAGAGTAAAGTCAGAATTATGAGATATAAACTGACAATATTGAGAAAAGTCAGAATTATGAGAAATAAACTCACAATATTGAGAAAAGTCAGAATTATGAGATATAAACTCACAATATTGAGAAAAGTCAGAATTATGAGAAATAAACTGACAATATTGAGAAAAGTCAGAATTATGAGAAATAAACTCACAATATTGAGAAAAGTCAGAATTATGAGATATAAACTCATAATATTGAGAAAAGTCAGAATTATGAGAAATAAACTGACAATATTGAGAAAAGTCATAATTATGAGATATAAACTCACAATATTGAGAAAAGTCAGAATTATGAGAAATAAACTCACAATATTGAGAAAAGTCAGAATTATGAGATATAAACTGACAATATTGAGAAAAGTCAGAATTATGAGATATAAACTGACAATATTGAGAAAAGTCAGAATTATGAGATATAAACTCACAATATTGAGAAAAGTCAGAATTATGAGAAATAAACTCACAATATAGAGTAAAGTCAGAATTATGAGATATAAACTGACAATATTGAGAAAAGTCAGAATTATGAGAAATAAACTCACAATATTGAGAAAAGTCAGAATTATGAGAAATAAACTGACAATATTGAGAAAAGTCAGAATTATGAGAAATAAACTGACAATATTGAGAAAAGTCAGAATTATGAGAAATAAACTCACAATATTGAGAAAAGTCAGAATTATGAGAAATAAACTGACAATATTGAGAAAAGTCAGAATTATGAGAAATAAACTCACAATATTGAGAAAAGTCAGAATTATGAGAAATAAACTGACAATATTGAGAAAAGTCAGAATTATGAGAAATAAACTCACAATATTGAGAAAAGTCAGAATTATGAGAAATAAACTGACAATATTGAGAAAAGTCAGAATTATGAGATATAAACTCACAATATTGAGAAAAGTCAGAATTATGAGATATAAACTGACAATATTGAGAAAAGTCAGAATTATGAGAAATAAACTCACAATATTGAGAAAAGTCAGAATTATGAGAAATAAACTCACAATATTGAGAAAAGTCAGAATTATGAGATATAAACTGACAATATTGAGAAAAGTCAGAATTATGAGAAATAAACTCACAATATTGAGAAAAGTCAGAATTATGAGATATAAACTCACAATATTGAGAAAAGTCAGAATTATGAGATATAAACTGACAATATTGAGAAAAGTCAGAATTATGAGAAATAAACTCACAATATTGAGTAAAGTCAGAATTATGAGAAATAAACTGACAATATTGAGAAAAGTCAGAATTATGAGAAATAAACTCACAATATTGAGAAAAGTCAGAATTATGAGATATAAACTCACAATATTGAGAAAAGTCAGAATTATGAGAAATAAACTGACAATATTGAGAAAAGTCAGAATTATGAGAAATAAACTCACAATATTGAGAAAAGTCAGAATTATGAGATATAAACTCATACTAAATTCACAATTGCAAGAAAAAAAGTCAGTTTAAATCTCGCAATTCTGAGAAAAAGAAGTCAGAATTGTGAAACACAAACTCACAATTGTGAGGGAAAAAAACAAATTGTGAGAAAAGACCTTTTTTTTTGATTATAAAATGACTCCCAAAACATGAAAACAGTGGAAAACATGAAACTGAACTCGTCTTTTTCAGACGGTCAGAGTCAGAGAATCACCAATCGCTGTTTAAATGACATTAAAACTCAAAGTAATCACTTTGGTAATCTAAAACACTTTTCAGATGGAACTGGAATCTGATTACCACCCATTTAAAATCAAACACAGTCACTCAAATCTTGTATTTTAAATACATCACTAAGTCACTTGTGTTTCGTTACTCCACAACCCTGCCGATAACCGATTATACTTGAAAACCGACATATCGGCTGATAAATTGAAATACACATTTTATATATATAGTGTATTTCAATTTATCAGCCGATATATCGTTATCGACGTTAAAATATCGGTTATCGGTATCGGCGCATCCCTTAAATGAGTGACTGTAAATATGACGATTACCTCAGTTATTATCTTTAAATAATTTAATTTAATATATTTATTTTATATTTTATATATATAATTTTTAAGAGCCTGATTACAAAAACCAACGTTTCACACGTCCCACGCACACAATTATAATGATCTCTTCTCTTCAGCACATGTTGCACTTAACTGTATTTTCCTTTTTGAAGTGATTTCAATCATGTTTTAAGCAAAACATCATGTAGGACAGTGCGCATCTGAAGCGTCTCAGCTGAAGGAAATAATACATAATAATCAGCTTTAATATATCGGCCAAATTTTCTTATCTGGTCGAACATTTATCGGCCGATACGGAGACGGTGCTGATTATCGTGCATCTCTAACTCGCTTATTAAGTTTGATGTGATGGAATTAAAGTCCCTCTCACCTGTATATGAATGACACCCGCCAGACTCCCAATCCGGCTCTCAATGGACTGAACGCAGGAGCCGCAGGTCATCCCCTCGACCGGCAGAGTCACATGACACAGCTTAGAGCTCAACGCCATTCCTCCTCTGGAGAAAACAAAAGGGCATGAGCAAGTGCGAACGCAAAACGAACATGCGAGTGTCACACACGTCTCCCATCTTTTCCACGTCGTTTACATTTTCTTGAACCACTTTAGATAACAAACTGTGAAGCGAATATGACCAGCTCAATTTGATACTTTCAAGATGTTCCCAAGATGCATGACCAAAAGACGGTTCTTTTACATGCTTAAACCGTAACGTTACATAACAAACGGTTTTAATAGTCTCACAAAACATGTTACTGACGCATCTAAATTAAATATTAATTAAATCCTCACTTTGAAAAAACCCGATTTGTGAACGTGACTAAAGCAACGATATAAATCCAAATGAATCCAAATTCTTCATCGCACTTGATGACTTAAGAATTATCATTATCACTTTATTATTTAACTTTATTTAGTAACACTTTATTTTCAGTTCCATTGTTGCATATGTTACATGTAATTATGATGGTAATAACTATAAATTATGCATAATTACATGCAACTAACACTAAACCAACCCAAACTCTATAGGAAGTACATGTAGTTACTTAATATTACGCAGTACTTAAATGTATAATTACAGTGTAACCCTTTATTTTACAGTGCCTTAATTACTCAAATACATATTTACAATAGAGTTACAGTTCGGTTTAGGGTTAGTAACTTGCAATTGTGCATAATTTATTGTTATTACAATCGTAAGTACGTGTAATAACGTGTACTGTAAAATAAAGTTTTACATCAGTCAACAAAAATGATCAATAAAACACTTCTGAAGCGTCTTAGTTCCTTTCCACATTTACAAATACACTTTTAAACTTCCATTTCAAGCCAACAAGAAAAATGACAAGTCATTTATAGTAAATACTACCGTGTTTTTGAACCATACTACAGTAAAGTGTTGTTGTGGTAATTATAATATAATTATTACTGTTTACTCATGTACTAAAACTAAATTATCCTACAGTATTTATTAGTTTATCAATAGTTAATACTACAGTAAGCTGTAAGCGTTGTAAATACTATAACATATACTTTAGTATTTTGTCATATGAAAACTGATACATGAGAAAGTAATTAATGTTGTTGTAATTAATGCGTTTATGAGGTGAGAGATGTGTTTCAGGCGGAGATTTAGCAAGAAGCTAACATAAACATTAGATGTGAAGAGCACAAAACAGCATAATTTCTTCACCTTTCGCGTGAAGTGATGATCCGGAGTCACGGGAGCGGCAGGTTTGAGCCCGACGGGATGTTGCAGTCACTTTTTAGGGAAGTTTTACTGTCACTGTCAGACTGACAGCAGTTAGCTGGCTAACATACACTTAGCCTCAGCGCGTCCTCAGAACTTTCCCGCATCGAGCCAAACCCAAACCAAACGTGTGACTACACACGGCGGGAGAGTGTGTCCTTACAGAAGTCACGCTAGATGCTGTTAAATCCATGCGGAATGTTGGAAATCACACGGGCTCGCGGATCACAACGCAGGATTTTTTCCCAGTGTGTTCGAGAGCGTCATCTGCCGCTGCCAACTGCGCAGACGTTCATGACGCCGTGGCAGATTCAAGGGCTTCAGTAATGCGTAGTGTTGGAGTTGGGAGGCTCGCGTCCGACTTACGGCAAGCTTAAAGTACGCGATTTATGGCTGGATTTTGCTGGTAAAATCCATGTTTTTGGAGTGTTTCCCCTTGTAAAATTCGCATACCAGGGACTAAATGTTGGGGTCACCTCAACCCGCGGACAGGGTTGCCAGGTTTTCACAACAAAACCCACCCAATTGACAATTCAAAACTATCCCAATTGTGTTCCAGAAAGGGTTAAATCCGAGTTTTTGGCGGGTTCCCCTTGCAAAATTCACATTCCAGAGGCTAAATGTTGGGGTCACTTTAACCCGCGGCTAGTCTTACCAGGTTTTCACAACAAAACCCACCCAATTGATACTCAAAACTATCCCAATTGTGTTCCAGAAAGGGTTAAATCCGCGTTTTTGGCGGGTTCCTCTTGTAAAATTCACATACCAGAGGCTAAATGTTGGGGTCACTTCAACCCGCGGACAGGGTTGCCAGGTTTTCACAACAAAACCCAGCCGATTGACACTCAAAACTATCCCAATTGTGTTCCAGAAAGGGTTAAATCCGCGTTTTTGGCAGGTTCCTCTTGTAAAATTCACATACCAGAGGCTAAATGTTGGGGTCACTTCAACCCGCGGACAGGGTTGCCAGGTTTTCACAACAAAACCCAGCCGATTGACACTCAAAACTATCCCAATTGTGTTCCAGAAAGGGTTAAATCCGCGTTTTTGGCGGGTTCCCCTTGCAAAATTCACATTCCAGAGGCTAAATGTTGGGGTCACTTTAACCCACGGCTAGTCTTACCAGGTTTTCACAACAAAACCCAGCCGATTGACACTCAAAACTATCCCAATTGTGTTCCAGAAAGGGTTAAATCCGCGTTTTTGGCAGGTTCCTCTTGTAAAATTCACATACCAGAGGCTAAATGTTGGGGTCACCTCAACCCGTGGACAGGGTTGCCAGGTTTTCACAACAAAACCCAGCCGATTGACACTCAAAACTATCCCAATTGTGTTCCAGAAAGGGTTAAATCCGCGTTTTTGGCAGGTTCCTCTTGTAAAATTCACATACCAGAGGCTAAATGTTGGGGTCACTTCAACCCGCGGACAGGGTTGCCAGGTTTTCACAACAAAACCCAGCCGATTGACACTCAAAACTATCCCAATTGTGTTCCAGAAAGGGTTAAATCCGCGTTTTTGGCGGGTTCCTCTTGTAAAATTTCACATACCAGAGGCTAAATGTTGGGGTCACTTCAACCCGCGGACAGGGTTGCCAGGTTTTCACAACAAAACCCAGCCGATTGACACTCAAAACTGTCCCAATTGTGTTCCAGAAAGGGTTAAATCCGCGTTTTTGGCGGGTTCCTCTTGTAAAATTCACATACCAGAGGCTAAATGTTGGGGTCACCTCAACCCGTGGACAGGGTTGCCAGGTTTTCACAACAAAACCCAGCCGATTGACACTCAAAACTATCCCAATTGTGTTCCAGAAAGGGTTAAATCCGCGTTTTTGGCGGGGTCCCCTTGTAAAATTCGCATACCAGGGGCTAAATGTTGGGGTCACTTCAACCTGCGTACAGGGTTGCCAGGTTTTCACAACAAAACCCGGCCAATTGACACTCAAAACTAGCCTAATTGCTTTCCAGGGGTAATATCCATGTTTTTGGAGTGTTTCCCTTTGCAAAATTCACATACCAGGGGCTAAATGTTGGGGTCACTTCAACCCGCGGACAGGGTTGCCAGGTTTTCACAACAAAACCCAGCCAATTGACACTCAAAACTATCCCAATTGTGTTCCAGAGAGGGTTAAATCCACGTTTTTGGCGGGTTCCCCTTGCAAAATTCGCTTACCAGGGACTAAATGTTGGGGTCACTTTAACCTGCGGCTAGTCTTACCAGGTTTTCACACAAAACCCACCCAATTGACACTCAAAACTATCCCAATAGCGTTCAGGGGGTAATATCCATGTTTTTGGCGGGTTTCCCTTGTAAAATTCACATACCAGGGGCTAAATGTTGGGGTCACTTCAACCCGCGGACAGGGTTGCCAGGTTTTCACACAAAACCCACCCAACTGACACTCAAAATTAGCCCAATTGTGTTCCAGAGAGGGTTAAATCCACGTTTTTAGTGGGGTCCCCTTGCAAAATTCACTTACCAGGGGCTAAATGTTGGGGTCACCTCAACCCGCGGACAGGGTTGCCAGTTTTTCACAACAAAACCCACCCAATTGACAATTCAAAACTATCCCAATTGTGTTCCAGAAAGGGTTAAATCTGCGTTTTTTGGCGGGGTCCCCTTGTAAAATTCACATACCAGGGCTAAATGTTGGGGTCACTTCAACCTGCGGCTAGTCTTACCAGGTTTTCACAACAAAACCCACCCAATTGACACTCAAAACTGTCCCAATAGCGTTCCATGGGGTGATATCCATGTTTTTAGCGGGTTCCCCTTGTAAAATTCACATACCAGAGGCTAAATGTTGGGGTCACTTCAACCCGCGGATAGGGTTGCCAGGTTTTCACAACAAAACCCCCCAATTGATACTCAAAAGTCAAAAGTGTTCCAGTGGGGGCCCTCGGTAACAGTCGTAGGTAAAATCCGTAGTTTCTGCCAGGATTCCCCTGATAAATTTCTCATTCCAGGTGATAAATATCATGTTATTAATATTATATGTCATTTTCAAGAAAAGTAACATAGGCTACGTTGTCGAAAACAACAAATGTTACACAGAATGCATGTTTTTACAGTATAATACTGTTTCAGTGAAAAATGGTATTTTACTGAGTACATTTTTTCGGGGTTTTTTTTGTTTTGTTTTTACAGAAGACAGGCATTAGTTGAAATAAAGAATCAAACATGAACTTGGAATACAGTACAATTACAGTAAAATAATTCAGCATCCTCGGTCACAAATTTGTCATAGCAGTTTCTTACTCTTACTCTCATCTCTCAGTTCTGCAAAAATACGAAATGGAGGAATTATTTATGTCTACAAATCAGTTGGACAATTATGAGTTTGATTTCTGAAGGATCATGTGACACTGAATTCTGGAGTAGAGATGCTGAAAAAAATATTTCACAGTATTGCTATTTTTAATTAAATATGAGTGAGTCAGTGAGCTTTATGAGGCATCTTTCAAAAACATAAAAAACTTTACAGCCCACAAAACTTTCATATTATAAACAAAATAGTTCACATGTTGTCCTGTTTCAGTTTTATGAGAACAGATATTCGTCAACAATCAGAAAACACAAAGATGAGAGGCTTATTTACAAGTCAATGAGCTCGTGAGAGGCTTAACGCAGTGTGACGTTTCTCTTTGACACACTGACCTATGTGTGTGTGTGTGTGTGTGTGTGTGTGTGTACAGCTCCACTAAAGATGATGATATATTAACTTGCACCGGTAATCGAGGAAAACGCACAATAGCCTCTGATATATTACTTTATCACTTCTGCTGTAAGATCGAGTGGCTGTATTTTCCATCATCATATCAGACAAGATCTGATATTCTCTTAAAGGCGTCAAAACAACACCTCGTGTATATATTTTCATCTATCTTTGACATTTGACCGGTCACTCTGGACTACAGCCAATGGGTGAATCTGTTTGACCTTTTCTTAGAACAAAACATAAAGGATTTAAGTTTAAGAATTAATTTTTTTGCACATTTCTTCTTTTGGGTCTTTCTTTTTCTCTACATTGCAACAAATGCTGGGTTAAAAACAACCCAAGTTGGGTTGAAAATGGACAACCCCAGTGACTGGGTTAAATGTTTGCGTGATGTGCTGAGTAGTTTTATTTATTAACTCAACCATTGTTTAAAAATTGCCATATTGCGTGCTTAAAATGCACCCAAAATAGGATGGAAATGAACATTTATTAATACGTTTAATACATAATAATTAAACAATAAACATTTATTAAATTTCTTATTAATAAATATTCACCTTTTGATTATTATTGTTGTTGCTTCTAGTAATTATGTCTGATTTTTAATTTAGAACCTATTTTGGGTTCATTTTTATCCAGCCAAATAGTAATTTTCATTGAATTGAACCCAATTGCTGGGTTTGTCCATTTTCAACCCAACTTGGGTTGTTTTTAATGCAATATTTTGGATACTTTGGATTTTACTAACTACCATTGACTTGATTAATTTGTTTGTCTCTACATTATTACATTTTTACTTACTACATGTTATTTTGACATAATCATGGCTTGTCTGCCTGGTTCTCACTACATCAACAACAGCAAAAAACATAGAAATAAATGCACATGCTCGTTAAACAAACTGATTGAGATGCATTCATAAATGAACAGTAACATTTCTGATGCGAGGCTTGAGTTGAAGCTGAAATGGCACCCGCTCTGATGCAGTGAGAATGTCTCGCGCGACTGTGATCCGTGTTTCCTCGTGCACGTGGCGCGCTCCCGCAGCGCACGGACGCGCTTCATTATGGGGGACAGAGAAACCCAGTCACAGATTGAGCGTTTGCAATTGGTAAAACTTCTCAGCAGAGCATCTCAGTGAGGTTTGGGATGGTATGCCTTTCTATGTTGACGAAGAATCTTGGAATAAGTAAGTATAATATTAATATTAAAGAATAATATAGGAATATATATGGTTTTCTCTCTATTGAAAACGTTGGATTGAACAAATCATTTTGTTGCATGTCTGTATTGCTAAAACATTGATTAGTGACCAATATGCCACTTACTGTATTTTAATGTATTGGTTGGTTAGTTACACTAAAAAAAATGCTGGGTTAAAATCAACCCAAGTTGGGTTAAAAATGGATAGTGATTGGGTTAAATGTTTGACCCAACCTTAAAAATGACTGGATTGCTGCTTAAAATGAACCCAAAATATGTTGGAAACTAACAGTTATTAATATGTTTAATAAATGCGTTTAATGAATGACAATTAAACAACAAACATTAAATTGCTTATTAATAAATCTTCACCTTTTGATTATTATTGTTGCCTCTAGTGTGTCTGATTTTTAATTTCCAACATATTTTTAGTTAATTTTAATCCAGACATTGTCATTTTTAAACAATAGTTGAGTTAAATTAACCCAACCACTGGGTCAAAACAACCCAATCACTGGGTTTTTTTTCCATTTTCAACCCAACTTGGGTTGTTTATAGCATTGAATTTGGCATTATTTATTCCTCTTTAATGCCATTATAACGTTATTTAGTATCTCGAAACTTCCTTCCCAACTTTTTAAAAAATAACACAAGCTTATTTTTTGCTTCATACATGAATTAATGTTTACGGATTAACTTAAATCATCTGAACGTTTAAATTCTCCACACAACCACTGGTTTGCATTGAAAATTTCTTTTTTTCGATACATTTTGCCTATATTTCAGCTCATTTAACAAATATTAGAAGTGAAAATTAAACATTTAGAAGTAATTCAAGTGTACTGGCCCAGTCTCTGTCGTCTGTTTCCACCGAAACGGCGCTGGATCTCGTGCCGGAGATGACTCAAACGCTGGGTTGTTACGTCTGACCCAGGATCTGTGTAACACAAAAACTACTCAAACGCTGGGTTGTTACGCCTGACCCAGGATCTGTGTAACACAAAAACTACCCAAACACTGGGTTGTTACGTCTGACCCAGGATCTGTGTAACACAAAAACTACCCAAACGCTGGGTTGTTACGCCTGACCCAGGATCTGTGTAACACAAAAACTACCCAAACGCTGGGTTGTTACGTCTGACCCAGGATCTGTGTAACACAAAAACTACCCAAACGCTGGGTTGTTACGCCTGACCCAGGATCTGTGTAACACAAAAACTACCCAAACGCTGGGTTGTTACGTCTGACCCAGGATCTGTGTAACACAAAAACTACCCAAACACTGGGTTGTTACGTCTGACCCAGGATCTGTGTAACACAAAAACTACCCAAACGCTGGGTTGTTACGCCTGACCCAGGATCTGTGTAACACAGGGGTCTTCAACGTTTTTCAGGGCAAGGACCCCTTAGATGAGCGAGACACGGAGCAGGGACCCCCCACACAAAATATGTCAAACAGCTCGCGATTCGGACTTTATATCTCGCGATTCGGACTTTATAGCTCGCAATTCGGACTTTATGGCTCGCGATTCGGACTTTATGGCTCGCGATTCGGACTTTATGGCTCGCGATTCGGACTTTATGGCTCGCGATTCGGACTTTATGGCTCGCGATTCGGACTTTATATCTCGCGATTCGGACTTTATGGCTCGCGATTCGGACATTATGGCTCGTGATTCGGACTTTATGGCTCGCGACTCGGACTTTATGGCTCGCGATTCGGACTTTATGGCTCGCGATTCGGACTTTATGGCTCGCGATTCGGACTTTATGGCTCGCGATTCGGACTTTATGGCTCGCGATTCGGACTTTATGGCTCGCGATTCGGACTTTATGGCTCGCGATTCGGACTTTATAGCTCGCGATTCGGACTTTATGGCTCGCGATTCGGACTTTATGGCTCGCGATTCAGACTTTATATCTCGCGATTCGGACTTTATGGCTTGCGATTCGGACATTATGGCTCGCGATTCGGACTTTATGGCTCGCGATTCGGACTTTATGGCTCGCGATTCGGACTTTATGGCTCGCGATTCGGACTTTATGGCTCGCGATTCGGACTTTATGGCTCGCGATTCGGACTTTATGGCTCGCGATTCGGACTTTATGGCTCGCGATTCGGACTTTATGGCTCGCGATTCGGACTTTATGGCTCGCGATTCGGACTTTATAGCTCGCGATTCGGACATTATGGCTCGCGATTCGGACTTTATGGCTCGCGATTCGGACTTTATGGCTCGCGATTCGGACTTTATATCTCGCGATTCGGACTTTATGGCTCGCGATTCGGACATTATGGCTCGCGATTCGGACTTTATGGCTCGCGATTCGGACTTTATGGCTCGCGATTCGGACATTACGGCTCGCGATTCGGACTTTATGGCTCGCGATTCGGACTTTATGGCTCGCGATTCGGACGTTATGGCTCGCGATTCGGACATTACGGCTCGCGATTCGGACTTTATGGCTCGCCATTCGGACTTTATAGCTCGCGATTCGGACTTTAATATTTAGGTAAAATTTGTCTATGGTAAAAATTAAAAGAGCTCATAGCGACACCATCATGGCCCTTCTTTATTAATTCAAGTGGAGGTGACGTATTTCCTGTTTGAGAGTGGAGCTCCACTCGCCCACGGTCTGCAGTCAGACCCTTCTCATTTTTCGGCCGATTCGACATGTTGAATCGGCGTCGGGGCGTCGGTGAGAGAGAGAACTCTGATTGGCTGTTCAGCATAGTAAACGAGTCAGTTCACGAGAATATATAGCAAAAGTTATGAAAGCAAGCGAATAAGTCATGACGGCACCGACGGAAGCTTGTTCTAATTTCACGTCCTCTTACCCGAGCACTCGAACGCACGAATATTTTCATCATAACATGAGAGGAGTGGAATAAAGCACGTGATCAGCATGACTGATATTCAAAACGGTCAGCAAGCGCTGCTTTGTATATGGTTTGTATACTTGCCGTCTTGGTTTCGCTTTCCCTTTTGAATGACGAATATAGACAAATATATCTGCTTAAATAGACAGTCATCTCATTTATATGCAGGCGCTAGTTGACAGTCGGCTTAAATTCTTTCGGTGCTCAAGCTCATATTTTTCCGCCGACATGAGCGACAACACCGTCGGCTTCCGTCGCCGCTAGTTCTTGGACGTCGGGTTGGTGTGTTTAAACAGAACTTCACATTTTAATTTTACTATCAGGCGATCCATTCTGGCGAGTTAAATTGTATATAAATTATTAGCCAGTAGCATTTTCAAATTATAGTCTGCGTTGACAGTATGAGATCACGTGACTGCACGTGGACGGAAGGGTTTTATTAAAGCTGTTAATGTAATACTATTTGTAAAATAAAATATATTTTATTTAAATTTGACTTTGTGATGTTTTTACACGTTTTATTTTTTTTTTAATTATTTGTGATCAAACATTAATTGACGGACCCCCTGCAATACCGCCGCGGACCCCCGGTTGAAGACCCATGGTGTAACACAAAAACTACCCAAACACTGGGTTGTTACATCTGACCCAGGACCAGTGTGACACAAAAACTACCCAAACGCTGGGTTGTTACGTCTGACCCAGGATCTGTGTAACACAAAAACTTCCCAAACACTGGGTTGTTACATCTGACCCAGGACCAGTGTGACACAAAAACTACCCAAACGCTGGGTTGTTACGTCTGACCCAGGATCTGTGTAACACAAAAACTTCCCAAACACTGGGTTGTTACATCTGACCCAGGATCAGTGTAACACAAAAACTACCCAAACACTGGGTTGTTACATCTGACCCAGGATCAGTGTGACACAAAAACTACCCAAACGCTGGGTTGTTACGTCTGACCCAGGATCTGTGTAACACAAAAACTACCCAAACACTGGGTTGTTACATCTGACCCAGGACCAGTGTGACACAAAAACTACCCAAACGCTGGGTTGTTACGTCTGACCCAGGATCTGTGTAACACAAAAACTACCCAAACACTGGGTTGTTACATCTGACCCAGGATCAGTGTGACACAAAAACTACCCAAACACTGGGTTGTTACGTCTGACCCAGGATCTGTGTAACACAAAAACTACCCAAACACTGGGTTGTTACATCTGACCCAGGACCAGTGTGACACAAAAACTACCCAAACGCTGGGTTGTTACGTCTGACCCAGGATCTGTGTAACACAAAAACTACCCAAACACTGGGTTGTTACATCTGACCCAGGATCAGTGTAACACAAAAACTACCCAAACACTGGGTTGTTACGACTGACCCAGGATCAGTGTATCACAAAAACTACCCAAACACTGGGTTGTTACGTCTGACCCAGGATCTGTGTAACACAAAAACTACCCAAACACTGGGTTGTTACGACTGACCCAGGATCTGTGTAACACAAAAACTACCCAAACACTGGGTTGTTATGTCTGACCCAGGATCTGTGTATCACAAAAACTACCCAAACACTGGGTTGTTACGTCTGACCCAGGATCTGTGTAACACAAAAACTACCCAAACACTGGGTTGTTACGACTGACCCAGGATCAGTGTAACACAAAAACTACCCAAACACTGGGTTGTTACGTCTGACCCAGGATCTGTGTAACACAAAAACTACCCAAACACTGGGTTGTTACGACTGACCCAGGATCAGTGTATCACAAAAACTACCCAAACACTGGGTTGTTACGTCTGACCCAGGATCTGTGTAACACAAAAACTACCCAAACACTGGGTTGTTACGACTGACCCAGGATCAGTGTATCACAAAAACTACCCAAACACTGGGTTGTTACGTCTGACCCAGGATCTGTGTAACACAAAAACTACCCAAACACTGGGTTGTTATGTCTGACCCAGGATCTGTGTATCACAAAAACTACCCAAACACTGGGTTGTTACGACTGACCCAGGATCAGTGTAACACAAAAACTACCCAAACACTGGGTTGTTACGTCTGACCCAGGATCAGTGTAACACAAAAACTACCCAAACACTGGGTTGTTATGTCTGACCCAGGATCTGTGTATCACAAAAACTACCCAAACACTGGGTTGTTACGACTGACCCAGGATCTGTGTAACACAAAAACTACCCAAACACTGGGTTGTTATGTCTGACCCAGGATCTGTGTATCACAAAAACTACCCAAACACTGGGTTGTTACGTCTGACCCAGGATCTGTGTAACACAAAAACTACCCAAACACTGGGTTGTTACGACTGACCCAGGATCAGTGTAACACAAAAACTACCCAAACACTGGGTTGTTACGTCTGACCCAGGATCTGTGTAACACAAAAACTACCCAAACACTGGGTTGTTACGACTGACCCAGGATCAGTGTATCACAAAAACTACCCAAACACTGGGTTGTTACGTCTGACCCAGGATCTGTGTAACACAAAAACTACCCAAACACTGGGTTGTTACGACTGACCCAGGATCAGTGTATCACAAAAACTACCCAAACACTGGGTTGTTACGTCTGACCCAGGATCTGTGTAACACAAAAACTACCCAAACACTGGGTTGTTATGTCTGACCCAGGATCTGTGTATCACAAAAACTACCCAAACACTGGGTTGTTACGACTGACCCAGGATCAGTGTAACACAAAAACTACCCAAACACTGGGTTGTTACGTCTGACCCAGGATCAGTGTAACACAAAAACTACCCAAACACTGGGTTGTTATGTCTGACCCAGGATCTGTGTATCACAAAAACTACCCAAACACTGGGTTGTTACGACTGACCCAGGATCAGTGTAACACAAAAACTACCCAAACGCTGGAAAAATAAATTAAAAAAAATGACCCAAAAGGCTCAACCCAGGACTTAAAAATAACCCAAATATTTTTTTAGAGTGTATCAAAATAAACAGATAAGTAAACACAATATATCAAATATAAAAACATGTTTTTGCAGGGTGACAGCTGCACAGAATCTGCGGAAGCGGCCTGCGACATCCTCTCACAGCTGGTGAACTGCACCATTAAGACTCTGGGTCTGATTCCCAGCTTCATGAACGTGTCTGAGGTATAACAGAAACCCATACGAACATGACATCAAACATCTGCTCTCAAACCTGTCGCTGGTTCCAAACTACTAGAATGTCACCGCTGTAATTTCACCCTCCACAAAATCCTGACAGTTTGAAACACTGCAGTGTAACCAGTATTAAAAGTGACAACTCGAGGCTCGTTGTGGCTTAGTTAGTCACAAAAGATTTTATTTAACCGTGACAGCACTCAAAAGTACCAGATAGACAGGATTAATCAGAGCTTCCAGATGGCTCTGTTGTTCGTGTGCTTATTTCTACAACCTCCAGAAAGATCTGGATGAGTCAGTGCCCTCACCTGGAGGCTGGATTATCCGTCCGTCGTCATTTCACTCTGTTGAGGTCAGGGCCGTTTCCTGTCAGGAGGTGCTTCGGATGGATCAATTTAATTTAAGATCAAGAATTTAAATCATTAAAGACGGACCTCATCTCCGAGGTCGTCAATCAATGTTGTCTGTGTGCAGGATTTCATTTTTTTTTTTAAATAGTTGCATTTAACAGCTACATTTGTGATGAACTACATTACCCATGATGCTGCACGGAACACTCTCCACCAATCAGAAATTCACGGTTATTCACCGTTTCCCGCTTGTTCCAACATTTTCAATTGCAATCAAAACGCGGTGAATTACTCGTTTATTTCGACCAAACCAGACCTGGTGATTGTTAAAGCGGTGAAAAGATTCATTCGAGATGGTTTGTGTGACTTTTATTTTGTAAACACATCATTAATTTTCTCCATAGGGAAACAATCACTTGTCAATCATTAAAGACGGGCCTCATCTCCGAGGTTGTTAGTCAATGCCGTCTGTTTGCAGGATTTCAACTTATTTTTTTTAAATAGTTGCGTTTAACAGCTACATTTGTGATGAACTACATTACCCATGATGCAGCACGGAACTCTCCACCAATCAGAAAGTGGTGGCGAGCCGACAGCGCGCATGTACCTAATCGAATTTAGATGATATTGTGTTTTAAAATGCTCGTAATCAGACAACTTTTGTTGATTGCATTACACATTATTCACACAATGGCAATAAATTATTTCTAATTCATTGGTTTTTTTTTTTTATCTTTTAAATTTGCTGCTTATGCACTTTCAGAGGTTCATCCAGGTTCGGTCGCACACGCTGAATCACTGAAAACTGAGAGAGCTT
>CM074297.1:19583643-19606143 GCA_037194245.1 Opsariichthys bidens
TAAATTGTCTTTCCGAATGCGTTTTGTTAGCTAAAGTTGCCATCTAAAGTTGAATCTTACAGTACTCACGGAGACCAGAGCCATGTCGTTATTGTCATTTTTAACCCAAAATATCTTCATTCTTATTGAGTCTCTCCAAGAGTGTGTAGCTTCAGCCAGGTTAGTCGTGCAGCACACTATCAAACTCATTCAGAATCGAATGTTAGCAAACATCCGCAAAATACACACCATACCTACACGATCTGATATGCTGCAACATCAACAGTTTGTAATGATCCATTTTGAGAGTGATATTTGCTGTGTGAGCTTCTCCTGTATGGTTTACGCTTTTTCTCCCACCCAAAAATAGGCAGCTAAAACATGGTATTATAAAAAAAAAAAAACAATGTATCCACTAACCGTTCCGAAACGTCTTCCCGAGTCTCTCCATCCGTTTGAACACTTTCCTCATTTTGTCTGCGTGAGATTCTCCAGCTTTGTTGTTGTTGTTGAGGAGCTGTTGAAGCTCCGCCCTCTTCTGGAGCAGCAGCTCATTTGCATTTAAAGGGACACACACAGAAAAACGGCAAATTTGACAAGCGATAGTAAATGATCTGTGGGGGATTTTGAGCTGAAACTTCATAGACACACATTCTGGAGACACTTGTATTACATCTTGAGAAAAGGGACGTAATTGCTCTGGTTTTTACTGTGTCGTTTGGGACAGGGCCGTAATGAAAGTTGCTTTGCTTCTTGCTCATCCAGGCATCCTGTGTGTAGCCTGTCCTCCGAGAAGCACGTCCACCTGGAGCACCTGCGCATCGACGTGGTGAGCGAGAACCCGGGCCAAACCCGGTTCCACAGCATCAAGAAGAGCAGCAGGGACGCCCTCTTACGCCACTCGCCCCGGGTCAACATCGTCACGTACTTCTTCCTAAACGAGGAGGAGTTCGAGCCCTTCTTCCGCGAGGAGACGCCCGTCGCGCACCTGTACTTCGGTCGGGTGGTCAGTAAAGACGTGCTGGGCCGCCTCGGGCTGAACTGCCCGCGTCTCGTGGAGCTGGTGGTGTGCGCCAATGGGCTTAATGGCGTTTGTGAAGATATGCGGCGGCCGTTTGAGCCAGCTGTCCATCATGGAGGAGGTGCTCGTCCCGGACAACACCTACAACGTCGAGCAGATCCACAGCGAGGTCTCCAAACATTTGGGCCGGATTTGGTTTCCTGATATGATGCCCACATGGTAGATGCACTCAGATCAAAGCACTCAGATATCCACTCTACCTATGTAAACAAGCAGTCTGCTTTTGGCAGCCATTAGACAGAATTGGGTAATTAAATTTTAGCATTGGGAAACGGAACATCTGGATCATTAGTGTGCGGTAGAAACGTGACTTGTGACTGGATCTCAGAGATGGGATTTGAGTGGAAAGTGTTTACAGTTCCACACAAGTGCGCACACATTAAACCAGTTCTTTACGGAAAATTCATTAGCCCTCAGGGATTTGTTAAATAGCTCGGATTTTACGGCCTAACCCTTTCTTCTAGAGCCCAACCCGAACACACAACCTCTACTTTTCTCAAAGACGGATCCGAACAAGTAATTTGGTAACACTACTTACTGAAAATGACCCCATGATTGACTCACTCTCAAGCCATCCTGAGTGTATATGACCGTCTTCTTTCGGAACAAACACAAACAGTGTTATATCCAAAACTATCCGGGGCTCTTCCGAGCTTTATGATGGGAGTGATGGGGGGGGGGGGGTAAATCACACTGTGTGTTAGTTCTTTAAATTATCGTTAGTTATTTGATTATATACTACGGATATTATATACTTGGATATTACGTTGTGTCTGAGATTTTTTTGAAGCCCAAAAAGTGCATCCACTCATCATAAAAGAAATCCATACGACCCCAGAGGGTTAGAAACACCCAAATATCTGTATTGTATAAAAACTGGCTAGTTTTATAGTGTATAAAGTTTAAATATGGATATTTTTCTTTTCAAAAACCCATCGCTTCGCTTCAGAAGGTGTTTCTTAACCCACTGGATTACTTTTATGATGGATAGACGTGCTTTTTTTGGGCTTCAAAATCTCAACTCCCATTGAACTCCCATTATAAAGCTTAGGATATGTTTTATTATATCTCCAATTGTGTTCGTCTGAAAGAAGAAAGTCATACACACCTAGGATAGCTTGAGGGTGAGTAAATCATCATTTTTGGGCGAACTATCCCTTTAATATTAGTTAACATGAACTAACAATAAACAATATATCAACTAATCTCAGTTCTTAATCTTTGTAATCTTTTACGAACACATATTTACAGTCAAAGTTCAATCTGTTAACATTAGTTAACGCACATTTTTATTAATTAATATAATATATTCCTCATTGTTAGCTCATGCATTAACGAATGAAACCTTAAGTCATTTTTACAGAAACAGTATAAACTGGTTAATTTATTAATTTCACAATCATTCTCTGGCAATATTTTATTTATACACTATATATATATTTTATAAATGCATTCATGAAATTCTTAATTCCAACAAGCCTTTTTTTTGCACTTGACAATGCAAATGTTTCTGATTGTGTACACAGAAAACACTGTGCCGTTATTTATTTTAAGATTTATGAACTTTCAAAGTATAATATGCATTTGCACTGTCTTTGTATGACACTCTGATCATTGAAATGACACTTTGTAAAGTATTTATTATCATGGGAATTTACATATTTAGGATTTTCTGTCTCATAAATAGTAAACCAACTGCAACTGATCTGTAGCTGTTATTCACACACAAAAAAAGCTCCTTTTTTATGTTTGGTAGCATGTAGAATACTTCATTTGAAATATTTACATTTCAAAGGAAGGTCAACAGTAGGCGTCAACAAACAAAATGTGATTTGTGTTGTTTGTATTTATTTGTGCAATTTTGAAATTGAAACTATTAAAAAAAAAAAAAAAAAGATCCACAATTGAAATGAATAAAAATGTCATTTTTATAGTGTTATATTCCATTCACCTGTTACAGAATCAAATATCATTTAAAGGCCATTTTCTTATTTTGTTCACAGTATAAACGTAAATCATCAAGTAAATCTCGTATTTCATAATATAGATAAATAAATATAGAAGCCCATACTTTTAAATATTACTTCTTGACTTTTGTAATGAAATATATTAAAATGTTTCTTTACATACAATTCATCACACAATGTCTTTACAAACCTTAGACTGTAAATCCATCGAGCCCCCGCCCACCATCCCGCAGAATCGTTCACTGCAGAACAACTCTTTATATCGCTGAAATAAACCGACATTAAACTTAAAGCTCCAATGTCCTCCGAAAATCCCGGAAAAAAGTCCGTCGGTGCCTCAGAGACGACTTCGCTCAGCGAAGCTGTCAATCATGAAGCCACACCCCCGTTTTTAGTATCATCAAATAACTAGTAACTAAAACCAAACCTATTAAAAAAAAAAAAAAAAAGACGTGAATAAAATAATCTTTGTAAAAAATGACTTGAAGTGTAATTTAATTGTTCAGTTTGTCTCACGTCTCATTAAATTAACCAGAGAGGGGGCGGAGTTTATGACCTTTTTTGGCAAAGGCTTTGTGGGGTTTTTTTTTTTCTCAACCAGTTGAAAAATCACAATATAAAAAATATTTTCTGTCTAATCTAATTTAGCAGTTTCATTTTGATTTTGGTTTTAACAAAAACGGATTGTGTTTGCGGTTCACCCGTCTGCCACCAGAGGGCAGAAGCGGCCCGTCAGAAACGCGTCCGGCATCATTACATAAACTCGCCCTGGGTTCTGCAAATAGAAGCAGCGATGGACGCTTTTTTTCCTCGCACTGAGGCTCGACTGTGGTGTATGTTACACACATGCTGGAAGGATGGGGAAAAGAGACACGCTCGCTCGGCTATGATCCGTCTGAGCGTGAGGTCATCGCTGACCCCACCGCGAGTGAAGGACGTCAGCCGGACGTCAGTGGTGCAATTAAATATTCAAACGTCGGTGCAGGACTGTGTGATCTGCCTCGCACACGCACACAGACATCATCGACGCGCCTCGGGAGCCGATACATTTATTTAAAAGGAGATCCAGCCTCCTTGATCGCACTGTGGTGCTCGTATTTCCGTCGGCATGCTATGAACCGAGACATTATGTAACATCTGCAGACCTCAATTATTGCACGAGCAGCTGAAATGCATACAAATGTGGTCCACATGACCACGGGAAGAGAAAAGGCTCAGCTGCATCATCCAGATCACACTCCTTCAGTCGTACGCATGTATGGAACCGCGCACGTGAAGTTCGTGCGAGCACAGCTTCAGTCCTCGAGCGCCGCCGAACCGGTGCGCGAAACGTAAATATCAATTCAAGCTTTGCGGCGTTGTCGTTGCTCTGTACATGTGCCGGACTGCGGCGTGTACTTTACGCACTGGGGCAGGCAGAGGAGCTGTGTTCCCGGGATCTGAGGGAAGCAGAAATGCACGTGTCTCGGAGACCACGCCACTCTCTGATCCGCTGCTCCCGATAGGGGGGGGGGAGCCGCTCGAGCTGCCGCGCGCGGAGGTGAGGGGGGGGTGCCAGCGTTCCCCTTAGGACATGCAAGGTGTACCTGGAAAAAAAAAAAAAAACAGTGGTAAAGAAGGAGCATGTGGAGAGAAAAGACGGAAAATGGAGGATATTGCATGGGGTGCAATCGATCGTTAAAAATGTAATACGCCATTCAGCTCCATGCACACGGTTTGATTGACAGGCGATCTGACCCATCATAACCCCGAATTAGTAGATTAACGTTGAATCACGTCTTGAAACAACATTCCTTCTGATGTTCATTCATGTTTATTTGATGCTATAAATGAACTAGAGATGATCGAGACATTAAACACACACTAGACGCTATTTATTGATTCAACTCCTTTACAAAATCACAATATTATAAATATGAAACCGTTTCATACGTCGTCAGTGTGAGAACATGATGTGTGGCGTGAGAGCGCATGGGTCGTCGGACATAGCGACAGTAACTAAAGGGGGCGGGGCTTTGCTTGTGGCAAACGGTTTGATTGACAGGCGATCTGACCAATCATAACCCCGAATCCGTCGTTTGGTTAGTAGATGAACGCCGGTGAACTTGAATCACGTCTTGAAACAACATTCCTTCTGATGTTCATTCATGTTTATTTGATGCTATAAATGAACTAGAGATGATCGAGGAGCGACAGCGACACATTAAACACACACTAGACGCTATTTATTGATTCAACTACTTAATATTTTAAATATGAAACAGTTTCATACGCTGTCAGTGTCCTTTTCGCTGCCTGAGAACATGATGTGTGGCGCGAGAGCGGCCATAGCAACAGTAACTAAAGGGGCGGGGCTTCGTGACGGGTCCAATGCTCTCGCGGTGCTTTTGAAGCCCGCTTGCGTTCCCTTGGCGACTGTCGTTGCTATGCAACCATGAACTGTTTTCTCCAGTTTTAGCAAAGGATAAATTCATTTTAAGCCCTTGCGTTAGCTTTACTAGCTACTAGATATAGTTACGGAGATGAGATTTAACAACCAGTTTTTCATCTCGCTGCGCTTGGAAAACGCGTCACTTCCATTATGAGCGGCACAAAAGACGGCCCCTTAAAGGGTTAATTCACCCCAAAACGATATTTCAGTCATGAATTCGTGTCATTCTGCACCTCCGTTCATCTTCAGAGCACAAATGAAGATATTTTTGATGAAATCTCAGGGTTTATTTTTATACTCAACAGAACGAAATGACCAAATTCAAGGTCCAGAAAAGTAGTAAATAAAGTAGTTCAACCTTAATCTTCTGCAGCGCCGAGAATACTTCAAAAAAAACCGAAAAAAATAACGACTTGATTCAACATAATCGTCTCTCCCTGTCGGTCTTGAGGGCAGAAGAGATGCTGGAAGACGGAGTGGAAGATATTCTGATTCAACATGACAAGGAACTTGAATTTAAAACGATAATGATGATGTGCACCTGTAAATCATTTAGAACAAATGCTGCAATATTCGAGAAATTGTCCGTTTTGATTTCATACTTTAACACAGATAGATCAGTCGTAGGCCCCTGAATCTTAACGTATCGAGGCAAGAATTGCAAATATCGTTTTGTGATGAAACATCCCCTAGTGTTCATGTATGACCTCTAAACGCCGTCACCGATATCACACATAATGGTAACGCTGAACTTTGGATACCTTGGCAGTAAAGCAACAACAGTCGTTAAAATGCAGACGAGGTAAAACATGGGATCGGCCATTTGTTTCTGCATGATCCAGTAGGGGTCGGAGGGCGGGTTGCAGCTGATACAGATGGCGCTGTAGGCCAGAGTCACGATGAAGTACACCAGCACACTGCCGACCATGATCACCCAATGCACCGCCGTCTGCAAGTCCAACACAAACAGATCAGTTCATGAAAAATACCGCACATCCCATAATGCCTCTTCTGGCCCACGCAGTCAAAGTAACAGAACGAAAGAAGTTGCTTTGGTGATGTTTGGGGTCGGTAAATATTCTTTAATGTTTTTGAAAGGCGTCTCTTTTGTACGGAGGATTGGGGCCAAAAAACAATAAAAAGATCATTAATAATCTCAAGATTAAAGTCATTATAATGCGAGATTAAACTCAAAATAAAATGTCGACAATAAACTCCCTAAATTTTGAGAGCAAAGTCGTTTCGTATAAAATTTCCAGAATAAAGACATTGTGTTTAGTAAAAAAAAACTCGTTAAATTTAGAGAGAAAAAAGTCGAAATAAAATGTAATCTGATTACCACCCATTTAAAATGAAATACAGTGACTCAAATGTTGTATTTTAAATACGTCACTAAGTCACTGTTGACAATAAACTCGCTAAATTTCAAGATTAAAGTCTCGTTCCATGAAAAAACTCATTAAATTTCGAGAGAAAAAAAGACAAAAGAAAATGTCGACAATAAACTCGCTAAATTTTGAGAGTAAAGTCGTTTTGTATAAAATTTCCAGAATAAAGACATTGTGTTTAGTAAAAAAAAACTCGTTAAATTTAGAGAGAAAAAAGTCGAAATAAAATGTTGACAATAAACTTGCTAAATTTTGAGAGTAAAGTCGTTTCGTATAAAATTTCCAGAATAAAGACATTGTGTTTAGTAAAAAAAAACTCGTTAAATTTAGAGAGAAAAAAGTCGAAATAAAATGTTGACAATAAACTTGCTAAATTTTGAGAGTAAAGTCGTTTTGTATAAAATTTCCAGAATAAAGACATTGTGTTTAGTAAAAAAAAACTTGTTAAATTTAGAGAGAAAAAAGTCGAAATAAAATGTAATCTGATTACCACCCATTTAAAATGAAATACAGTGACTCAAATGTTGTATTTTAAATACGTCACTAAGTCACTGTTGACAATAAACTCGCTAAATTTCAAGATTAAAGTCTCGTTCCATGAAAAAACTCATTAAATTTCGAGAAAAAAAGACAAAAGAAAATGTCGACAATAAACTCGCTAAATTTTGAGAGTAAAGTCGTTTTGTATAAAATTTCCAGAATAAAGACATTGTGTTTAGTAAAAAAAACTCGTTAAATTTAGAGAGAAAAAAGTCGAAATAAAATGTTGACAATAAACTTGCTAAATTTTGAGAGTAAAGTCGTTTTGTATAAAATTTCCAGAATAAAGACATTGTGTTTAGTAAAAAAAAACTCGTTAAATTTAGAGAGAAAAAAGTCGAAATAAAATGTAATCTGATTACCACCCATTTAAAATGAAATACAGTGACTCAAATGTTGTATTTTAAATACGTCACTAAGTCACTGTTGACAATAAACTCGCTAAATTTCAAGATTAAAGTCTCGTTCCATGAAAAAACTCATTAAATTTTGAGAGTAAAGTCGTTTTGTATAAAATTTCCAGAATAAAGACATTGTGTTTAGTAAAAAAAACTCGTTAAATTTAGAGAGAAAAAAGTCGAAATAAAATGTTGACAATAAACTTGCTAAATTTCAAGATTAAAGTCTCGTTCCATGAAAAAAACTCATTAAATTTCGAGAAAAAAAGACAAAAGAAAATGTCGACAATAAACTCGCTAAATTTTGAGAGTAAAGTCGTTTTGTATAAAATTTCCAGAATAAAGACATTGTGTTTAGTAAAAAAAAACTCGTTAAATTTAGAGAGAAAAAAGTCGAAATAAAATGTAATCTGATTACCACCCATTTAAAATGAAATACAGTGACTCAAATGTTGTATTTTAAATACGTCACTAAGTCACTGTTGACAATAAACTCGCTAAATTTCAAGATTAAAGTCTCGTTCCATGAAAAAACTCATTAAATTTTGAGAGTAAAGTCGTTTTGTATAAAATTTCCAGAATAAAGACATTGTGTTTAGTAAAAAAAACTCGTTAAATTTAGAGAGAAAAAAGTCGAAATAAAATGTTGACAATAAACTTGCTAAATTTTGAGAGTAAAGTCGTTTTGTATAAAATTTCCAGAATAAAGACATTGTGTTTAGTAAAAAAAAACTCGTTAAATTTAGAGAGAAAAAAGTCGAAATAAAATGTAATCTGATTACCACCCATTTAAAATGAAATACAGTGACTCAAATGTTGTATTTTAAATACGTCACTAAGTCACTGTTGACAATAAACTCGCTAAATTTCAAGATTAAAGTCTCGTTCCATGAAAAAACTCATTAAATTTTGAGAGTAAAGTCGTTTTGTATAAAATTTCCAGAATAAAGACATTGTGTTTAGTAAAAAAAACTCGTTAAATTTAGAGAGAAAAAAGTCGAAATAAAATGTTGACAATAAACTTGCTAAATTTCAAGATTAAAGTCTCGTTCCATGAAAAAACTCATTAAATTTCGAGAAAAAAAGACAAAAGAAAATGTCGACAATAAACTCGCTAAATTTTGAGAGTAAAGTCGTTTTGTATAAAATTTCCAGAATAAAGACATTGTGTTTAGTAAAAAAAACTCGTTAAATTTAGAGAGAAAAAAGTCGAAATAAAATGTTGACAATAAACTTGCTAAATTTTGAGAGTAAAGTCGTTTTGTATAAAATTTCCAGAATAAAGACATTGTGTTTAGTAAAAAAAAACTTGTTAAATTTAGAGAGAAAAAAGTCGAAATAAAATGTAATCTGATTACCACCCATTTAAAATGAAATACAGTGACTCAAATGTTGTATTTTAAATACGTCACTAAGTCACTGTTGACAATAAACTCGCTAAATTTCAAGATTAAAGTCTCGTTCCATGAAAAAACTCATTAAATTTCGAGAAAAAAAGACAAAAGAAAATGTCGACAATAAACTCGCTAAATTTTGAGAGTAAAGTCGTTTTGTATAAAATTTCCAGAATAAAGACATTGTGTTTAGTAAAAAAAACTCGTTAAATTTAGAGAGAAAAAAGTCGAAATAAAATGTTGACAATAAACTTGCTAAATTTTGAGAGTAAAGTCGTTTTGTATAAAATTTCCAGAATAAAGACATTGTGTTTAGTAAAAAAAAACTCGTTAAATTTAGAGAGAAAAAAGTCGAAATAAAATGTAATCTGATTACCACCCATTTAAAATGAAATACAGTGACTCAAATGTTGTATTTTAAATACGTCACTAAGTCACTGTTGACAATAAACTCGCTAAATTTCAAGATTAAAGTCTCGTTCCATGAAAAAACTCATTAAATTTTGAGAGTAAAGTCGTTTTGTATAAAATTTCCAGAATAAAGACATTGTGTTTAGTAAAAAAAACTCGTTAAATTTAGAGAGAAAAAAGTCGAAATAAAATGTTGACAATAAACTTGCTAAATTTCAAGATTAAAGTCTCGTTCCATGAAAAAACTCATTAAATTTCGAGAAAAAAAGACAAAAGAAAATGTCGACAATAAACTCGCTAAATTTTGAGAGTAAAGTCGTTTTGTATAAAATTTCCAGAATAAAGACATTGTGTTTAGTAAAAAAAACTCGTTAAATTTAGAGAGAAAAAAGTCGAAATAAAATGTTGACAATAAACTTGCTAAATTTTGAGAGTAAAGTCGTTTTGTATAAAATTTCCAGAATAAAGACATTGTGTTTAGTAAAAAAAAACTCGTTAAATTTAGAGAGAAAAAAGTCGAAATAAAATGTAATCTGATTACCACCCATTTAAAATGAAATACAGTGACTCAAATGTTGTATTTTAAATACGTCACTAAGTCACTGTTGACAATAAACTCGCTAAATTTCAAGATTAAAGTCTCGTTCCATGAAAAAACTCATTAAATTTTGAGAGTAAAGTCGTTTTGTATAAAATTTCCAGAATAAAGACATTGTGTTTAGTAAAAAAAACTCGTTAAATTTAGAGAGAAAAAAGTCGAAATAAAATGTTGACAATAAACTTGCTAAATTTCAAGATTAAAGTCTCGTTCCATGAAAAAACTCATTAAATTTCGAGAAAAAAAGACAAAAGAAAATGTCGACAATAAACTCGCTAAATTTTGAGAGTAAAGTCGTTTTGTATAAAATTTCCAGAATAAAGACATTGTGTTTAGTAAAAAAAACTCGTTAAATTTAGAGAGAAAAAAGTCGAAATAAAATGTTGACAATAAACTTGCTAAATTTTGAGAGTAAAGTCGTTTTGTATAAAATTTCCAGAATAAAGACATTGTGTTTAGTAAAAAAAAACTCGTTAAATTTAGAGAGAAAAAAGTCGAAATAAAATGTAATCTGATTACCACCCATTTAAAATGAAATACAGTGACTCAAATGTTGTATTTTAAATACGTCACTAAGTCACTGTTGACAATAAACTCGCTAAATTTCAAGATTAAAGTCTCGTTCCATGAAAAAACTCATTAAATTTTGAGAGTAAAGTCGTTTTGTATAAAATTTCCAGAATAAAGACATTGTGTTTAGTAAAAAAAACTCGTTAAATTTAGAGAGAAAAAAGTCGAAATAAAATGTTGACAATAAACTTGCTAAATTTCAAGATTAAAGTCTCGTTCCATGAAAAAACTCATTAAATTTCGAGAAAAAAAGACAAAAGAAAATGTCGACAATGAACTCGCGAAATTTTGCGTTTCAAGAGAAAACTCATACATTTTCAGAAATAAGTTGAAATAAAATGACGTTGTTTTCTGACTTTTTTTTCCCGGAAATTTACCGAGTTTTTTCTCAAAACTCGACGACTTTAAATGTAGTTTATTTTCGACATTGCATTTCGACTTTTTTTCTAGAAATTTAATGTGTTTTATCTCACATCATCACAACTTTAATCTCGCGATAGATATTATTTTCATTATTACTTGGCCCTAATCCTCTTCCATACTTTATCGTCACCAAGCCTACAGATATTATTGCATATAGTGAAATATTATAATAATTCAAAAGAACAGTTTTCTATTGTAATATATTTTGTAATCTAATTTCAAAGTCCAGAAATCATTCTAATATGCTGATTTGCTGCTCAAGAAATATTGATTATTATCAACATTATACTGAGGATTCTTTGATAAATATAAATGTCTTTTTTGATCCATTTAATGTGTCCTTGCGGAATAAAAGTGTTCATTTCTTTTCTTAAATAAATCTTACTCACCCCAATCTTTTGAATGGTAGCGTATAAAACGGATAGAAGTTAGTCAGGTTAGATTTAACATGTGTAGAATGTGAAGATCACACACTTCTCTCTACTCATAACGAGTTTTTTGGGAAAGTCGTTTCATCGGTGCAATCCACCGTATTCCATCCCTCGGCCTCGTTCTCATCCCTGTCAAAGCTTAAATATGGCGCTGCCCTGACCACAGTCTATACGAAGCGAATGTGAGATGATAGATGCCGTGTGATTGTGTTCCGCAGTGATGAAGTGGAGCGTAAACTCACCCAGCTCTTGATCTCGATGGCCAGATGCAGGATGATGGTGAACAGAGAGACCGTGTTCATGGGAGTGCCGAACGAGAATATGCCGACGTCTGAACCGTTGTATGTCTTGAGAAAGTACAAGCAGTGATTAGCAGTGAAACACACGATACAGAATCAGACAAGAGACTGAACAGATGTTCTTACCCAGTACGGAATAAAGAAGCACACGAGACTCTGATAGAAAGCATCTAGAATTGCAATCCAAAACGTTGAACGCCTGTAGCCCTGGAATCAAACGTTTAAACGAGACAGGGCTTTACACAACTCCTATACACTCCTGTAATACATGCATTCTCAATTGTAGTCTTTTGAAGTGGATATATTATATAAGATGTAATATAAGTGTCTCCAGAATGTGTGTGTGTGTGAAGTTTCAGCTCAAAATCCTCCACAGATCATTTATTATCGCTTGTCAAATTTGATTTGGGTGCGAGTAAAAACACGCCGTTTGTGTGTGTGTGTGTTACTGGGTTGTCCTTTCTCACATTTTCTGGGTCGGTAGATGCACCCGATTATTATATATAAATATGAAAAAAGTCATTTTCCTTAGAGGTCCCCTTTAAAAAAAAGCATCAAAAGTGTAAGTTTAATGCTGTCAAAAACAGCGATTTTTCGATGCGTAATAATTTTAATCGTTCTGACAGATTTTGCGCTCACACCTTTAGGAAGCGGCCTCTCAGTACTGAATTGAGTTCATTTTCGCTGATTATTGTGCATAAAGGGTCAAATATATAAAATAATGTCAAAATGCCGGTCTTGGCAAGTATTCACATTAATTCACACACAGGGTTGGGTCGGTTACTTTTAAAATGTATTTCACTACAGATTACAAAATACATGCTTTAAAAAGTCATTTGTAGCGTATTTCGTTACATTACTCAAGTTTAGTCACTTCATCTAAATACTTTAGAATACTTTGGAATACTAATAAGTGTGAAACAAACACAAAAAAGGTTTTTTGACTTTTTCCCTCGGAATTGTGTGATATAAAGTTGCAATTGTGAGTTATAAAGTCAGAATTATGAGATATAAACTCACAATATTGAGAAAAGTCAAAAATGTGATTTATAAAGTGAAAATATTGAAAAAAAGTCAGAATTATGAGATATAAACTCCCATACTAAATTCACAATTGCAAGAAAAAATAGTCAGTATTGCAAGTTCATATCTCCCAATTCTGACTTTATAACTTGCAATTGTGAGTTTAAATCTCGCAATTCTGCGAAAAAGAAGTCAGAATTGTGAAACACAAACTCACAATTGTGAAGGAAAAAACAAATAGTGAGAAAAAGTCGCAGTGACGAGTGAATTATAAAATGACTCACAAAACATGAAAACAGTGGAAAACATGAAACTGAACTCGTCTTTTTCAGACGGTCAGAGTCAGAGAATCACCAATCGCTGTTTAAATGACATTAAAACTCAAAGTAATCACTTTGGTAATCTAAAACACTTTTCAGATGGAACTGGAATCTGATTACCACACATTTAAAATCAAACACAGTTAATTTTGTATTTTAACTACGTCACTAAGTTGTATTTCGTTACTCCCCGACCCCGTTCACACAGTCAGTAATGTTTGAAGTGAACATAAACAGTTGAGAAAGAAAACACATGTGCAATATTATAATCTGGAAAGGTATTTTAAAATGTAAAAAGTACTTTATTTATGGAATCTGATTATGTAATCCACATTACATGTAATCAATTAGGTACTAAGTTTAGGGTTGGTAGAATAAGTTGACGTAGTTGCAAAGTCAGTTTTTGCAACAAAAAATACCTTTTACCTCAATTACCCCAGACAAGAGTTAATATGGTAACACTTTACAATAAGGTATCGTTTGTAAACAGTTCTGCTGCAGAAGTAATGTTCATGTTAACTACCAAAAGTTCATGAATGTAGTAGTAGAGTAATGATAGATGCGATTCCTCACCTCCGAGTGCTGTCCTCTCTTATAGAGCTCAGGCAGGCTCAGTAAAGTGGAGTCGGACACCTCTTTGTCCATTATCCCAAACATGATGGGAGGAGCCGAGGTGAAGAACAGGTTGAAAAATATCATGAGCCAGTAGTCGATCATGGCCGTGGCAGAGAAGCCACAGAAGAACTGATACCAGAACAGCAGATTCACATACGCCTGAGTGAGATGACACGGGTTAGTCAGTGAGTGTTAATTACTCATATTTCACAAGCGTTTTAAAGGACCTTTATAATAACAGAAATGATGGAACAGAAATTTGCGATCTGTAAGATTGAACGTTTTTGAAAGAAGTCTCACCAAGGCTGCAATTATTTGATCAAAACTACAGTAAAAAAATGTAATATTGTGAAATATTACTACACTATAAGATAACTGTTAGAATATATTATAAAGGGGTCATAGCACGAGAAATCAAATTTGCCTTGATTTTTTGATTATAAAATATAAAAGCATGTATTTAATCAAGCTCCAAAAACAGCTCGTTTTGATATTTGGTGACCTGTGATGTCACACAGGCAAATGTATTTGCATACGCCTGCCTTCAGAGCAATCATAGGCTCCGCCCACTGGCGTTCTGTTGCTTATGGTTTCTTAATCGCTCAAGTTATTTTTTTAAAATGGACCTATTATGCAAAATTCACTTTTACGTGGTGTTTGAACATAAATGTGTGCACAACCAGCCTATAATGATTAAAATCCACCCACTCTTTTTTTTATTCCCCATAAAACCTCAACAGTCTCTACAGAACAAGCCGTTTTCATTTTCGGAGCAGTATGATGTCACATCGCTCAGGCCCCGCCCACGACTGCTGACGGACTCTACCCTATTAGCTTAGCTCCTCCCCTGAGTGAGCTGAACACAGTCCGCCATTGCCATCGTGCTGTACAGGCTCCGCCCTATTCTGGAAAGGGGGCGGGGAGCAGCAGCTCATTTGCATTTAAAGAAACATGCACGAAAACAGCAAGTTTTTCCTTCCACTCAAAAATAGGCATAATGAATGATCTATGAGGTATTTTGAACTGAAACTTCATTCTGGGGGCTTATATTACATCTTGTAAATAGCGGTATGATAGGTCCCCTTTAAAGAATTTATATTAAATGTAAATATGGTGATAATTACCACGTTCTTGTAGAAGAAATAGATGACCATGTTGGCCAGTCTTGAGTAGCACCAGTGTCCGTGAACCAGCAACAGTCTCTGCAGGTGTTTAAAGCGTGTGACGGCAAAATCACTGGCCATGACGGCCTGTAAGGCACAAACACAGCACTTAAAGTCACCATGAAATCTAAACGGGCGCTTGTTTTTTATGGAATGTTCATTATAAATTAGTTATTTGGGCACATCATTATTAGTATTATTTTTTACTCTTTCTCCGCCGGCATTTAAAAAAAAAGAAAAAAAAGTTGCCAGTCATTTTCAGAAAAATTTCCCTGAATATTTTTGTTGTGTGAATATATGAAAATGCAATATTTAATGCAAAAACAAAACAAAAGAAAATTTGTATTCTAGATTCATGCATTTATTGCATTATTTTTTCTTTTTCCTTTTTCAAAGGCTACAACGGGCATTACTTGTTATATATATATATATATATATATATATATATATATATATAACTTGTTAACATATATGTTCTATTTCAGGGGTCTTCAACGTTTTTCAGGGCAAGGACCCCTTAGATGAGCGAAACACGGAGCAGGGACCCCCCCACACAAAATATGTCAAACAGCTCGCGATTCGGACTTTATAGCTCGCGATTCGGACTTTATGGCTCGCGATTCGGACTTTATATCTCGCGATTCGGACTTTATGGCTCGCGATTCGGACTTTATGGCTCGCGATTCGGACTTTATATCTCGCGATTCGGACTTTATAGCTCGCGATTCGGACTTTATGGCTCGCGATTCGGACTTTATGGCTCGCGATTCGGACTTTATAGCTCGCGATTCGGACTTTATATCTCGCGATTCGGACTTTATGGCTCGCGATTCGGACTTTATGGCTCGCGATTCGGACTTTATATCTCGCGATTCGGACTTTATGGCTCGCGATTCGGACTTTATGGCTCGCGATTCGGACTTTATGGCTCGCGATTCGGACTTTATATCTCGCGATTCGGACTTTATGGCTCGCGATTCGGACTTTATGGCTCGCGATTCGGACTTTATGGCTCGCGATTCGGACTTTATGGCTCGCGATTCGGACTTTATGGCTCGCGATTCGGACTTTATATCTCGCGATTCGGACTTTATGGCTCGCGATTCGGACTTTATGGCTCGCGATTCGGACTTTATGGCTCGCGATTCGGACTTTATATCTCGCGATTCGGACTTTATGGCTCGCGATTCGGACTTTATGGCTCGCGATTCGGACTTTATAGCTCGCGATTCGGACTTTATGGCTCGCGATTCGGACTTTATAGCTCGCGATTCGGACTTTATATCTCGCGATTCGGACTTTATAGCTCGCGATTCGGAGTTTATGGCTCGCGATTCGGACTTTATGGCTCGCGATTCGGACTTTATAGCTCGCGATTCGGACTTTATGGCTCGCGATTCGGACTTTATGGCTCGCGATTCAGACTTTATGGCTCGCGATTCGGACTTTATGGCTCGCGATTCGGACTTTATAGCTCGCGATTCGGACTTTATGGCTCGCGATTCGGACTTTATGGCTCGCGATTCGGACTTTATGGCTCGCGATTCGGACTTTATGGCTCGCGATTCGGACATTATGGCTCGCGATTCGGACTTTATAGCTCGCGATTCGGACATTATAGCTCGCGATTCGGACTTTATAGCTCGCGATTCGGACTTTATGGCTCGCGATTCGGACTTTATGGCTCGCGATTCGGACTTTATGGCTCGCGATTCGGACATTATGGCTCGCGATTCGGACTTTATAGCTCGCGATTCGGACATTATAGCTCGCGATTCGGACTTTATAGCTCGCGATTCGGACTTTATGGCTCGCGATTCGGACTTTATGGCTCGCGATTCGGACTTTATGGCTCGCGATTCGAACTTTATATCTCGCGATTCGGACTTTATAGCTCGCGATTCGGACTTTATGGCTCGCGATTCGGACTTTATGGCTCGCGATTCGGACTTTATGGCTCGCGATTCGGACTTTATGGCTCGCGATTCGGACTTTATGGCTCGCGATTCGGACTTTATAGCTCGCGATTCGGACATTATAGCTCGCGATTCGGACTTTATAGCTCGCGATTCGGACTTTATGGCTCGCGATTCGGACTTTATGGCTCGCGATTCGGACTTTATGGCTCGCGATTCGGACTTTATATCTCGCGATTCGGACTTTATGGCTCGCGATTCGGACTTTATGGCTCGCGATTCGGACTTTATGGCTCGCGATTCGGACTTTATGGCTCGCGATTCGGACTTTATGGCTCGCGATTCGGACTTTATGGCTCGCGATTCGGACTTTATGGCTCGCGATTCGGACTTTATATCTCGCGATTCGGACTTTATGGCTCGCGATTCGGACTTTATAGCTCGCGATTCGGACTTTATATCTCGCGATTCGGACTTTATGGCTCGCGATTCGGACTTTATGGCTCGCGATTCGGACTTTATGGCTCGCGATTCGGACTTTATGGCTCGCGATTCGGACTTTATGGCTCGCGATTCGGACTTTATGGCTCGCGATTCGGACTTTATGGCTCGCGATTCGGACTTTATGGCTCGCGATTCGGACTTTATGGCTCGCGATTCGGACTTTATGGCTCGCGATTCGGACTTTATGGCTCGCGATTCGGACTTTATATCTCGCGATTCGGACTTTATGGCTCGCGATTCGGACTTTATGGCTCGCGATTCGGACTTTATGGCTCGCGATTCGGACTTTATATCTCGCGATTCGGACTTTATGGCTCGCGATTCGGACTTTATGGATCGCGATTCGGACTTTATAGCTCGCGATTCGGACTTTATGGCTCGCGATTCGGACTTTATAGCTCGCGATTCGGACTTTATATCTCGCGATTCGGACTTTATGGCTCGCGATTCGGACTTTATGGCTCGCGATTCGGACTTTATGGCTCGCGATTCGGACTTTATGGCTCGCGATTCGGACTTTATGGCTCGCGATTCGGACTTTATGGCTCGCGATTCAGACTTTATGGCTCGCGATTCGGACTTTATGGCTCGCGATTCGGACTTTATGGCTCGCGATTCGGACTTTATGGCTCGCGATTCGGACTTTATAGCTCGCGATTCGGACTTTATGGCTCGCGATTCGGACTTTATGGCTCGCGATTCAGACTTTATGGCTCGCGATTCGGACTTTATGGCTCGCGATTCGGACTTTATAGCTCGCGATTCGGACTTTATGGCTCGCGATTCGGACTTTATGGCTCGCGATTCGGACTTTATAGCTCGCGATTCGGACATTATAGCTCGCGATTCGGACTTTATAGCTCGCGATTCGGACTTTATGGCTCGCGATTCGGACTTTATAGCTCGCGATTCGGACTTTATATCTCGCGATTCGGACTTTATAGCTCGCGATTCGGACTTTATGGCTCGCGATTCGGACTTTATGGCTCGCGATTCGGACTTTATAGCTCGCGATTCGGACTTTATGGCTCGCGATTCGGACTTTATGGCTCGCGATTCAGACTTTATGGCTCGCGATTCGGACTTTATGGCTCGCGATTCGGACTTTATGGCTCGCGATTCGGACTTTATGGCTCGCGATTCGGACTTTATGGCTCGCGATTCGGACTTTATGGCTCGCGATTCGGACTTTATGGCTCGCGATTCGGACATTATGGCTCGCGATTCGGACTTTATAGCTCGCGATTCGGACATTATAGCTCGCGATTCGGACTTTATAGCTCGCGATTCGGACTTTATGGCTCGCGATTCGGACTTTATGGCTCGCGATTCGGACTTTATGGCTCGCGATTCGGACATTATGGCTCGCGATTCGGACTTTATAGCTCGCGATTCGGACATTATAGCTCGCGATTCGGACTTTATAGCTCGCGATTCGGACTTTATGGCTCGCGATTCGGACTTTATGGCTCGCGATTCGGACTTTATGGCTCGCGATTCGAACTTTATATCTCGCGATTCGGACTTTATAGCTCGCGATTCGGACTTTATGGCTCGCGATTCGGACTTTATGGCTCGCGATTCGGACTTTATGGCTCGCGATTCGGACTTTATGGCTCGCGATTCGGACTTTATGGCTCGCGATTCGGACTTTATAGCTCGCGATTCGGACATTATAGCTCGCGATTCGGACTTTATAGCTCGCGATTCGGACTTTATGGCTCGCGATTCGGACTTTATGGCTCGCGATTCGGACTTTATGGCTCGCGATTCGGACTTTATATCTCGCGATTCGGACTTTATGGCTCGCGATTCGGACTTTATGGCTCGCGATTCGGACTTTATGGCTCGCGATTCGGACTTTATGGCTCGCGATTCGGACTTTATGGCTCGCGATTCGGACTTTATGGCTCGCGATTCGGACTTTATATCTCGCGATTCGGACTTTATGGCTCGCGATTCGGACTTTATAGCTCGCGATTCGGACTTTATATCTCGCGATTCGGACTTTATGGCTCGCGATTCGGACTTTATGGCTCGCGATTCGGACTTTATGGCTCGCGATTCGGACTTTATGGCTCGCGATTCGGACTTTATGGCTCGCGATTCGGACTTTATGGCTCGCGATTCGGACTTTATGGCTCGCGATTCGGACTTTATGGCTCGCGATTCGGACTTTATGGCTCGCGATTCGGACTTTATATCTCGCGATTCGGACTTTATGGCTCGCGATTCGGACTTTATGGCTCGCGATTCGGACTTTATGGCTCGCGATTCGGACTTTATATCTCGCGATTCGGACTTTATGGCTCGCGATTCGGACTTTATGGATCGCGATTCGGACTTTATAGCTCGCGATTCGGACTTTATGGCTCGCGATTCGGACTTTATAGCTCGCGATTCGGACTTTATATCTCGCGATTCGGACTTTATAGCTCGCGGTTCGGACTTTATGGCTCGCGATTCGGACTTTATGGCTCGCGATTCGGACTTTATGGCTCGCGATTCGGACTTTATGGCTCGCGATTCGGACTTTATGGCTCGCGATTCAGACTTTATGGCTCGCGATTCGGACTTTATGGCTCGCGATTCGGACTTTATGGCTCGCGATTCGGACTTTATGGCTCGCGATTCGGACTTTATGGCTCGCGATTCGGACTTTATGGCTCGCGATTCGGACTTTATGGCTCGCGATTCGGACTTTATGGCTCGCGATTCGGACATTATGGCTCGCGATTCGGACTTTATAGCTCGCGATTCGGACATTATAGCTCGCGATTCGGACTTTATAGCTCGCGATTCGGACTTTATGGCTCGCGATTCGGACTTTATGGCTCGCGATTCGGACTTTATGGCTCGCGATTCGGACTTTATATCTCGCGATTCGGACTTTATATCTCGCGATTCGGACTTTATAGCTCGCGATTCGGACTTTATAGCTCGCGATTCGGACTTTATGGCTCGCGATTCGGACTTTATAGCTCGCGATTCGGACTTTATAGCTCGCGATTCGGACTTTATATCTCGCGATTCGGACTTTATAGCTCGCGATTCGGACATTATGGCTCGCGATTCGGACTTTATGGCTCGCGATTCGGACTTTATAGCTCGCGATTCGGACTTTATGGCTCGCGATTCGGACTTTATATCTCGCGATTCGGACTTTATGGCTCGCGATTCGGACTTTATGGATCGCGATTCGGACTTTATAGCTCGCGATTCGGACTTTATGGCTCGCGATTCGGACTTTATAGCTCGCGATTCGGACTTTATATCTCGCGATTCGGACTTTATAGCTCGCGATTCGGACTTTATGGCTCGCGATTCGGACTTTATGGCTCGCGATTCGGACTTTATGGCTCGCGATTCGGACTTTATGGCTCGCGATTCGGACTTTATGGCTCGCGATTCGGACTTTATGGCTCGCGATTCGGACTTTATGGCTCGCGATTCGGACTTTATGGCTCGCGATTCGGACTTTATGGCTCGCGATTCGGACTTTATGGCTCGCGATTCGGACTTTATGGCTCGCGATTCGGACTTTATGGCTCGCGATTCGGACTTTATGGCTCGCGATTCGGACATTATGGCTCGCGATTCGGACTTTATAGCTCGCGATTCGGACATTATAGCTCGCGATTCGGACTTTATAGCTCGCGATTCGGACTTTATGGCTCGCGATTCGGACTTTATGGCTCGCGATTCGGACTTTATGGCTCGCGATTCGGACTTTATATCTCGCGATTCGGACTTTATATCTCGCGATTCGGACTTTATAGCTCGCGATTCGGACTTTATAGCTCGCGATTCGGACTTTATGGCTCGCGATTCGGACTTTATAGCTCGCGATTCGGACTTTATAGCTCGCGATTCGGACTTTATATCTCGCGATTCGGACTTTATAGCTCGCGATTCGGACATTATGGCTCGCGATTCGGACTTTATGGCTCGCGATTCGGACTTTATAGCTCGCGATTCGGACATTATGGCTCGTGATTCGGACTTTATAGCTCGCGATTCGGACATTATGGCTCGCGATTCGGACTTTATGGCTCGCGATTCGGATTCGGACTTTAATATTTAGGTAATATTTGTCTATGGTAAAAATTAAAAGAGCTCATAGCGACACCATCATGGCCCTTCTTTATTAATTCAAGTGGAGGTGACGTATTTCCTGTTTGAGAGTGGAGCTCCACTCGCCCACGGTCTGCAGTCAGACCCTTCTCATTTTTCGGCCGATTCGACATGTTGAATCGGCGTCGGGGCGTCGGTGAGAGAGAGAACTCTGATTGGCTGTTCAGCATAGTAAACGAGTCAGTTCACGAGAATATATAGCAAAAGTTATGAAAGCAAGCGAATAAGTCATGACGGCACCGACGGAAGCTTGTTCTAATTTCACGTCCTCTTACCCGAGCACTCGAACGCACGAATATTTTCATAATAACATGAGAGGAGTGGAATAAAGCACGTGATCAGCATGACTGATATTCAAAACGGTCAGCAAGCGCTGCTTTGTATATGGTTTGTATACTTGCCGTCTTGGTTTCGCTTTCCCCTTTTGAATGACGAATATAGACAAATATATCTGCTTAAATAGACAGTCATCTCATTTATATGCAGGCGCTAGTTGACAGTCGGCTTAAATTCTTTCGGTGCTCAAGCTCATATTTTTCCGCCGACATGAGCGACAACACCGTCGGCTTCCGTCGCCGCTAGTTCTTGGACGTCGGGTTGGTGTGTTTAAACAGAACTTCACATTTTAATTTTACTATCAGGCGATCCATTCTGGCGAGTTAAATTGTATATAAATTATTAGCCAGTAGCATTTTCAAATTATAGTCTGCGTTGACAGTATCATGAGATCACGTGACTGCACGTGGACGGAAGGGTTTTATTAAAGCTGTTAATGTAATACTATTTGTAAAATAAAATATATTTTATTTAAATTTGACTTTGTGATGTTTTTACACGTTTTATTTTTTTTTAAATTATTTGTGATCAAACATTAATTGACGGACCCCCTGCAATACCGCCGCGGACCCCCGGTTG
>CM074297.1:19611143-19678643 GCA_037194245.1 Opsariichthys bidens
GACATTGAACCCCATTCACTATATGGAGAAAAATCCTGGAATGATTTCCTCAACGAAAGACTTGTATGACATGGGGGTGAGTAAATGATCAGGAAATTTGAATTCGGAAGTGAACGAATGCTTTAAATGTCAAGCCGGATCACTGGAAGGAGCCTCCGGTCCGCATTAGTTAGAGACCGGCACGTCTACCTTCCGGTTTGTGCTGAAGGTGAACACCAGGTCCGTGTGGTCCAGCAGCTTGCAGGAGTACGCGATGTTGATGGCCGTCTCGGGTTTGTCCCCCGTCAGCACCCACACCTGCATGCCAGCCCGTCTCAGAGCCTGGATGGTTTCTGGGACATTTTCTTGGAGCCGGTCCTCGATGCCGGTGGCCCCTGTGGACACACGAGTCACAAAATGTTGTCAATAACACTACGACTTCTTCAGAAGACGAGACGTGGTGCTCGACTGTACCCAGCAGAGTGAAGTTGTTCTCTATGTAGGTTGCGGTGTCCATAAGACGCTCTTCTTTCTCATCGATGGCTGACAGCGCCTCCTGTCTGAGAGCAAACCAGGCCTTGAACTCATTTTCACTGATAACCTTCAGAGAAAAACAGAGCTTTAGACGGTTCAACTCTCTTCAGATCTCACGGCGCCGGCGCTACAAAACCTCTACCTTTTTGGCGAAGCACAGCGTTCGTAATCCATCCCTGGCGTACATGTCAAGGTCTTTTTGAGTTCTCGCGGCAATTTGCTTCGCCACACTATCCACCGGTGACATATCTGAGGAAAACAAACGACACACTTACTCACATTCAAATCCGGAGAATCGTCCCTGGCAACGGCCAAGCCACTGCCTAGCAACCAAACAGAGTACCCTAGCAACCGTTTAGCACAAGACCTACATCTCTGCATCAGAACATCGTATTGAAATGGGGCAAACTAGACTTCCAACATGCTAGCAGTGAATAGCTACATTAGCTTGGAGTTAAAGCATGATAAAAAGCAAGTCAAAATGTGCTAGCATCATGCTAAAAACATGTTCATCGTGTTTGCGTCTTGCTACAAACATATTAACAACATCATGCTTGTTGTGCTAACACGTTAATTGTGTTAGCATCATGCTAACACCATGTTAACAATATATGCTAGCAACATTCTATTCATGCTAACATCACGTTAACATGCTATTTGTGTTAACAATGCTAACTACATGCTCATAGTGTTAGTTTGTTAAAAACATGTTACTAGCATCCTGTTAAAATATGCTAGTATCATACCAATGTTAATCATGTTAGCATCAAGATAGCACATGTTAATCGTGTTAGCGTCATGCTAACAACATGTTAATCATGTTAGCAACATGTTAACAATATGCTAATTGTGTTAAGATATATACATAATCTTAGCTACATGTTAATAGCGTTAAGATCTTAAAACATGCTAGCAAATTGCTAATCGTGTTAAATGAATGTTAACAACATGCTAATTGTTTTAGCATTATGTTAAAAATATGTTAATCTCGTTTACATCATGTTAAAAACATGTTAGCAACATGCTAATTGTGATAGCATCATGCTAGCTATATGCTAATACAGTTATCATAATGCTAACAACATGTTAATTGTGTTAGCATCATGCTAGGCACATGCTAGTAGTGTTAGGATCTTGTTAGAAACGTACTAACAACATGCTAATCATGTTAACAATATGCTAATTGTGTTAAGATATATACATAATCTTAGCTACATGTTAATAGTGTTAAGATCTTAAAACATGCTAGCAAATTGCTAATCAGGCTAACAACATACTAATTGTGTTAAATGAATGTTAACAACATGCTAATTGTTTTAGCATCATGTTAACAATATGCTAATTGTGTTAAGATATATACATAATATTAGCTACATGTTAATAGTGTTAAGATCTTAAAACATGCTAGCAAAATGCTAATCATGCTAGCAACATACTAATCGTGTTAAATGAATGTTAACAACATGCTAATTGTTTTAGCATCATGTTAAAAATATGTTAATCTCGTTAACATCTTGTTAAAAACATGCTAGCAACATTCTAATTGTGATAGCATCATGCTAGCTATATGCTAATAGTTATCATAATGCTAACAACATGTTAATTGTGTTAGCATCATGCTAATAGTGTTAGGATCTTGTTGGAAACGTACAAGCAACATGCTAATCATGTCAACAATATGCTAATTGTGTCTGCATAATGCTAGCTATATACTAATGCTAACAACATGTTAATTGTGTTAGCATCATGCTAATAGTGTTAGGATCTTGTTAGAAACGTACTAGCAACATGCTAATCATGTCAACAATATGCTAATTGTGTTTGCATAATGCTAGCTACTGTAAACAACTTGCTAAAAACATGCTAGCAACATGCTAATCACTTTAAGATCATGCTAGCAAAAGCTAATCATGTTAAAAACATGTTAGTCATGCTTTGGAATCGCTGCACAGCCTCAGCCGTTAATGAAAGATCAAGCGTACATTTAATAAGATCAGGGGAAAAGGGTAAGAAAAAGCCCTCGGGGTAAATATCATGAATAAAATTTGATCAGAATATCACCTGACCGGAATATTTAGTCATATATGGGCCATTATTATTATTATACTTTCATGTGGTTTTTGGAGCTCTTTTAACAACCTCTACGTGTTTCACGAATTAACAATTAAATTCCCCCAAAATAAAGTAAATAATGATACTTGTTTTTTTTTGTTTTTTTTAAAGAACTCATTAAGCATTACAATTTACAATGCTACAAAAAAGACCTACTCTCTTTCTTTTTTGCTCTTTCGATTCATCAAACCATCCTGAAAAGAATGTGTCCGTTTTCCACAGAAACGGCGCACGTTTTTGATCGGGAATATTCCGATACCTCCGTTCTCACCTGCAAACACGTTCCCCAGTCTCTCCATGACGGCCGAATCCGCTCCTTTAGTGTACATGACGATTTGACCGCTGTGTGGGTGCCGTACTATTATGGACATCCTCCTCCGCGTCGAGTCGAAGGTCAGGACGTCCAGCACCTCAAACTTCAGCAGCGAATCGTCAGGCAGCTTGACGGTGATGTGACGAGGAGTGCGTTCCACCACGGCGAACCCATAAGCCTTTGCTGCGTGTATGAGCGCGGCCTCATCTGGGCTGTGGGCCTCGTAACACACCTCCTCTGACCCGCGCTTACACTCGCGTTCGCTTGAAATGACCCCGTGCCCCGCGGTTGAGTCGGAGACATGAAACACGTCAGGCTCGTCCTCGTCTTCGGCGAAAGGATCTGCCAGCGTGTCCTCGCCTCTCTTGAAGAACTTCACGGAGCTGAAAACTTTCCGCAGAGAACTCTTTCTGAACCACCGTCCCGTGTTACGAAATGAAGCACCTGAGTTTGCAGAGGAACGGCGCGCTTTGACCTGGAAAAGTGATTTAATTGCTCAACAGATGCTACATGGAATAAAGCATTACTGCATTGAGTTTTTAAAAAAAAAAAAAAAAAAAAAAAGCAGGTGAGAGCGTGTGAAGTGGCACGCTAATTTAGTGAGTCGAGTTATCACTTCTGAGTGTGATTAATGAAGTCATCTCTGAAAGTTTAGGGTTTTTTTTTACTACTTTTATTAAGCAAAGATGCATTAAATTGATGGAAAGTGACCTTTGCAAAAGGGATGTTACACAGGAGTTCTATTTTAAATAAATGCAAATCCTTTGGAACTTTATATCCTGAAAAAATACGATTTCCGAAGGATTTTTACAGGCGCGATGATGCTGAGTAAATGACATCTCACAATATGTTGACGTAGAAAGGTTATTTTGAATTGTGTCACAATATTACTGTACTTTTGATTAAAGAAATGCAGCGAATAATCGTAGCAGCGCCAAACCTTTGAACGGCAGAGCACGTATTGGCTATTTAATACGCTTTTATCCAAAGCCGTCTGTGCGGACTGAACCCGGGTCTCTGGTGCGTTAGAGGCGAGTGGTTGTAAAATTAAAAATCTAGAGGACACACAATTTTTCCAAGTTCACCGACGTTAATCTACTAACAAAACGGCGGATTCGGGGTTACGATTGCTCAGATCGCCTGTCAATCAAACTGTTTGCCACAAGAGTTCCAATTTTTTTGGTCTAAAATTGGTCTTCGCAAAGCCCCGCCCCCTTTAGTTACTGTTGCTATGTCCGACGACCCATGCGCTCTCACGCCACACATCATGTTCTCACACGGACAACATATTTCAAATATTGTAATTGTTTTCAAGAAGTTGAATCAATAAACAGCGTCTAGTGTGTGTTTAATGTGTCGCTGTCGCTCCTCGATCATCTCTAGTTCATTTATAGCATCAAATAAACATGAATGAACATCAGAAGGAATGTTGTTTCAAGACCTGATTCAATGTTAATCTACTAACAAAACGGCGGAATCGGGGTTACGATTGGTCAGATCGCCTGTCAATCAAACCGTGTGCCACAAGAGTTTCACACCGCTCCAATTTTTTTTGGTCTAAAACGGCCGAGCACCTCAAGAGGGTTAAATAAGATTTTCCGTACAGCTCTGACAAAACTGAAATGTTGCAAATATTGAAACGCTCTAATAATCCAGCTCTTCAGGTGCTGTGGATATCTGCACACAGTGTGACCCGCCTCTTCGGCTGCGACGGACCCAGGGTGATACAATCATGCTCCGTTGGTAATCAACTTAATTAATGTTGACCCGATGTCTTTGAACGTCTCAGTGCTACAGGTCTGAGGCCAAATATAATTTCCACCCTGGACAAAGTGCTTCGCTCGGGGTCCTCAAGTGCAATTTGGGAAATTAGCACTGACCAGCAGTGAAGGATACTCAGCTACATTAAACTTCTCTCTCAGTCTCAACTCATTATGGACGCGTGGGGTGGACTTAGGGGACGCTGTCCGTCCGACTGATGAAAAATCTAATTGCCTCCACCAAGTGAGGCATTGGAGCTTGCTCGAGAATTAAAATGTAGTAATTATAAAGCATACCACTGGGCTGCGAAGCACTCGCCAAAGAATTAGTCATGCAGGGGCAGTATTAAAATACCTCTGGGCAACGGGTGTGCGGCCACAGGTACTCATTTACATAATTGACATGGTGGGCTATTATTGTTATTGTTTTGACGCGAGGATAGTTTTTGTGTGCCGTGAGTCAGAGTCCCCAACCCTCTCGGCGCCGGCAAGGTCAGCGCCGTCCACCGCTCTCACCCTCTGTCTCTGGGCCGTCACTGTGGAAACCACCACTGTGTTGCAGATGGCCAAAGCCAGGAAAAAGTCCAGGTAGGGCCCCTTCTGGATGCTCGCCATCTGACGGTCCACCTCCAGCATCAGCTTCCTGTCCGGAACCACCACTGTTTCCTGTTTGAGGAAATACGAACGGTTAGGCGCGTGCCCGATGGCGTCATGCGCAGCGAGACCATGTGGTGTGTTTCCATAGGTGGAAAATGACACGATCGTACGACAACAACAAAAGACGTAACGTCGTACGAAGAGGCAGCGGGACGCGAGACAATCTGTACAGTATCAGTAGCCCATGTTTAATGCACCCCAGCAGCCCCATATGTCAACAGATCGAAACATAGCGGATCAGAGCCAGCATTGCTGTGCTCATAACTGACACCAAACTGCTCGGCCATCTGCGGGGCAGACCGTGAGCGTGCAGGAACACGGGAAGGAGGATGGGGTCAGGGACGAGACGTCGGAAATGATCCACTTCAGCGCTATTCGAATGCTTTAAACCATGGGGAAAATATGGCATTGTTTGCATTAACTGGTCATTTTATCGACTGGGGGGATTTAGTGTTTAGATTTAGAAGAAAAACATAATATGCCCCAAATAAATCCAAAAATTAAAAAAAAAAAAATGCACCTGCTCACTGCAATGACAAATGGCGTCCAGCTCCGCCTCTCTGGACGTAATGGGCGGAGCTTGATCTAATTAAGTTGAGGGAAGAGGCGGCCTTTGCCCCTCCCCTCACTCCCCAGAGGAAAAAAAAGACAAAACACTGTATGCAATGCGATTACAATTACTACACCTCTGCTGTATTTACAATGTTATCTCATATTTCGCTCTAAATAATCTATTTGTAAATGCATTCTATCTCTTTAACCGGAACTGATCGTGATCGAAAACCAAAAACGGCAATCAATCTTCGTCCGTTAGCCAAATATATATATATATATATATATATATATATATATTCATATAAACACATATATTATGTAAACACAAACTTCTATGTTGGGTGCGATTAGTCGTTCTGACTGCACTAGAACCGCCAGTAGGTGGCGACAAATCGTCGTGTTAACGAGTCAGTCATTGAATTATTCACTCAATTGATTACTGATTCATTTAGGGACAAAGCAGAAGTCACATTGTAAATCTTATCTCATATTTCGCTCTTAATAATCTATTTGTAAACGCAAATAACAGTTATTAACCAGAACTATTGTTTGAAATATATATATATATATATATGCTGCTGTTGCTAAATGCAATTCAACCACTGCGGGACAAATAAAGGCTTTACTTACACACACACACACACACACACACACACACACATATATATTACACAAAAGCACATACAATGCAAACAAGCTTTTACGTTAGATGCGATTAATCGCAATTAATCGATTTAACAGCACTAGATATGACACTAAAACCGCCAGTAGGTGGCGACAAATCGTCGTCTTGATGAGTTAATCTCTGAATCATTCCGTCAAATGATTCCTTTAAAACAACTGATTCATTCAGGGACAAAGCAGAAGGGACTGAGTGAGTCATCGAGTCATTCATTAGAACGATTCGTTCAAAAACGCGGATTCATTGAGTAGCGAATCTGAAACTGTGCTTGGGACTATTTTCATTGGCAAAATAGATGAAAACAGATCATATTGACAAAAATGTGTCTAAAATGTAAGTCACCTTACCGAATTGTTGCATAATAACAATTCGATATTTGGGAAAACAGCACTTTTTCTTGTGTGATATTGCGAATTTATACAAATTATTTTTTTGGTTTTTGGAAGCATTTTTATTCATTTTTGCCCCCAGCCCCCATTATTTCAGACCCTGATGTTGTCATGGAACAACAAACTTCAATATGATATGATTAAAAAAATACTGATTTTCGATACCATGTGGAAAACTGCCATATATATATATATTTACTTTAAGAGCGTATGCTTGGATCCAATATACTGTTACACAATTTTCTCTCAACTATTTACATTCCAAAACTGACTGTATTTACCAGTATTTTTGAAAGCTTTTGGTTGCTGTAATATTACTTTATTCAGATGCCAAATGCATGATGAGATGCCGGACCTTTGCTTTGGTTTCCATATTGTCAATCATCCACACAATTTCCGCAAGTGAGTCTGTTTCACACACACACGGAGCAAGAATTTAAGGGATTCACTCCCGCATTCAAATGTTGTTGTCGTTCCTAAAACCGTGCGCACAAGGCCAAAGTGTCCGGCGAGCAAAACGGGCTTCTCGTTTATCTACACGAATTGTCATTACTTTAAACCACGTTTAGGAGAGTGCGAAAGAGACAAACAAATCCTCCTGAATTCCCAATCTCCACTCTGAAACACAGATATCAGCGTCTTCTGATCTATGATCTCACCAGAGGACTGCTGAAGGCCATGTCACTTTGGGCTCCCGCTGCCACTTTTGATCTGCGCCGATTGGCAGCTGCGACTCGAGTGTTGGCGTGATTTCTGTCTCCCGTGTGGCAGTCCTGTATTTCTTCCAGAGGGAAGAGAGGAGGAGGCTTCGTCTGTTGGAAGACAGTGACATCCTCCTCTTCATTTGCTCCGTTGACAACCGCCAAGCGAGCAGCTGAGGAACGGCAAAAATAAAACCTGTCCTTATCATACGTTAAGATAACACAAAAATAGTACCGCAAAAGTGGCCATAAAATATCTCGGAACGATTCAAAGCAGAGACAAACGCACCGTTCTCCTCGTGACAGTATTCGGTCCCCATGATGCTGCAGCGCTTGAACACCATCTTGTTTTCTGTAAGTGTGCCCGTCTTGTCTGAGAAGACGTACTGGATTTGTCCCAAGTCCTCTGTGATGTTCAGAGCACGACACTGGACCCGACGGTCCAGCTCCTCGTCGTAAAGCTCCACGTCCTGAGCGATGAAGAAGATCTGGCCCATCTTCACCAGCTCAATGGACACGTACAGCGACACGGGAATCATCACCTGGAGCGAGATAAACGCCTGCCAATCTTTTCATGGCACTTTTCATGGACAGGGTACAACATAAAGCTTGATAAAAATTGTATACGCAGAAAGAAAATGTTTAACCTTCACAAAAACACTCTCTGTCAAAATCAGAGGGTGAAACTAAATATCATATGTGATATTTTCTTCTATATTTCTTTTATGTGAGGTAAGCGACATTTTTAGCAAAAATACATACAGTCTGAAATCATAAATTGCAGCAGTAAACATATTTAAATAAATAAATAAATAAATAAATAAATCCTGGACTAAATCAGACCAGCAAGTACTGGTCAATCTATATGTTCATGAATATTTTTTTATACAGTATATATATTTTTTTTGCTACAGTAACGTGAGCACCACTATAATTTCTTACACTTAACAATTGAAAGAAAAAAAATGCTGGAGAAATGACGTTACTTGGATGCCAAAATTTGAAGTGATGTTTATAATGTGGAAAAACATGCGGTATGGATTTGCACAAAATATGGGACATAGTGTTTTGGGCATTAAAATTAGTTGAAAAATGAAGCTTTAATGACTTGAATATCAAAGTCAAAATTATGACATTGTTGTATGTTTTCTTGGGACGGGCCAAAAACACCATTTTAGGCTGAACGCTTGCTGATAAAGACATTTCATGCGTTTAAAATTTATGCAACACTTGAAAAAATAAAAGAAAAAATAAAGAATTTTTCAGCGTTCAGATCTCAAACAGGCTCATGAATTGTTTTATCGATTGATATGCACTTATAACGTTTGTATGCTTTTTACAGCAAAAATAGTCAGAATTTAGAAATAAAAGGCATTTTTCCTACTCTGATTGTAAGGGGCGTGTCTGCTGTGAGACTTCAGTGTACACGCCCACTGCTGTGATTGGCCGACATCTTTACGAGTATTATTCTCTCGAAAACTTTAGCATGTTTTTACCATTACAGCTCTCAAGGTTAACTAATCGTGAGATGTGTTGATTATCGCATTACATGTAGATCTATGGCGTTATATTTAGATCGTGGCATGAAAGGTTGTAGTGATGAACGTCAAAGTCGATCAAAAACATGTTGTTGAACGCATGAAAGCAGAAAAGAATTCCCGCACACTAACAAAAGCTTTTATTGTAACTAACAGTGCAAACTCGATGTAACTAAGAGATTCGTTGAGTTTGATTGACAGCTCACGTGATTGCAAAGGGAGCGTTCTTTGATCGCTTTCTATTTATAATTTAATCACAGTTTAAATAAGAGATTATTTAAAGAGAAACAACGTGAAGTTGAGCGTTTAGATCATCTGACTGAACATGAATCATATCAGATCAGGCATGAGAATGAAGTTACTCACATGTTGTCCCATTACTGTCGAGTCCATATCGTAAATGTTTGAAATGCGATTGATTTACCAAAGAATCCACCGTGAAACACCAAATAAATAAAGCTCAACTGAGACGTTCACATTGTTGCCAATAAATAACCACATTCGAATCCTTTGATTCAAAGGTGATTTGAGTCCTGGATCTCTCTTCTCTCCTCATCTCTCTAACACACCAGTGGGCGGGGCTAATGTTTTAATGATGAAGTAGGCGTTGATTTCTTCAGCGGAGGCGGAGTTTCACCCATCTATGACAGGACGAGTCGTTCAATGAAGCTTTTATGGGACTAACAAGGAAGTTTTCAGTTCTGAAACTGACAGGATATTCCTCTATCCTTATATATCAAAAGCTTTAAATCGAAAAAAATCCATGACCCCGTTTTCTTCTTAGAATGAACCTTTTTCCACTATAAAGAACCTTTTGTGCAACGGAAAGGTTCCATCGATGCCAATATAAGAGCAGGGCTGGGTAAGTTACTTTTAAAATGTATTTCACTACAGATTACAAAATACATGCTTTAAAAAGTCATTTGTAGCGTATTTCGTTCCATTACTCAAGTTTAGTCACTTCATCTAAATACTTTAGAATACTTTGCAATACTAATAAGTGTGAAACAAACACAAAAAAGGTCATTGAGAGTTTTTATCTCACAATTCTGACTTTTTCCCTCAGAATTGAGTGATATAAAGTTGTGATTGTGAGTTATAAAGTCAGAATTATGAGATATAAACTGACAATATTGAGAAAAGTCAGAATTATGAGATATAAACTGACAATATTGAGAAAAGTCAGAATTATGAGATATAAACTGACAATATTGAGAAAAGTCAGAATTATGAGATATAAACTGACAATATTGAGAAAAGTCAGAATTATGAGATATAAACTCACAATATTGAGAAAAGTCAGAATTATGAGATATAAACTGACAATATTGAGAAAAGTCAGAATTATGAGATATAAACTGACAATATTGAGAAAAGTCAGAATTATGAGATATAAACTGATAATATTGAGAAAAGTCAGAATTATGAGATATAAACTGACAATATTGAGAAAAGTCAGAATTATGAGATAAAAACTCACAATATTGAGAAAAGTCAGAATTATGAGATATAAACTCACATACTAAATTCACAATTACAAGAAAAAAAGTCAGTATATATCTCATATCTCCCAATTCTGACTTTATAACTTGCAATTGTGAGTTTAAATCTCGCAATTCTGAGAAAAAGAAGTCAGAATTGTGAAACAAACTCACAATTGTGAGGGAAAAAAAACAAAGTGTGAGAAAAAGTCGCAGTGTCGAGTGAATAATAAAATGACTCCCAAAACATGAAAACAGTGAAAACATGAAACTGAACTCGTCTTTTTCAGACGGTCAGAGTCAGAGAATCACCAATCGCTGTTTAAACGACATTAAAACTCAAAGTAATCACTTTGGTAATCTAAAACACTTTTCAGATGGAACTGTAATCTGATTACCACCCATTTCAAATCAAACACAGTCACTCAAATGTTGCATTTTAAATATGTAACTAAGTGACTTGTGTTTCGTTACTCCCCGACCCCGTTTAAGAGTGTATGTTAAATGTAATCTTAACGTACGCAGTGTAAGTGACAGATCGCGTACCTGAAGTAAGATGATCATCGTGAAGAACATGTAAAATCCAGCGAGTACTGAAGGGGTGTAATTGCCATTACTGTCAGGGACGATGAACGAGGGCATGGTGGTAAAAGTTTCCAACCAGATCGAATGACCTGAGAAACGGAGACACTCATTAATGACATTGCTTCTGACAGAACTGCATCTCAATACAGATATTCCAAAACCACAGCGAAAGAGAGCGAGAGTAATTATTGCTTTCATAAGAGGCCGGTGTGTGAGTGCGTGAGCTATTCTGGGCATCTGTGGTGTCCTTCTTTGGCTCGCGCCTTACAGAAGGAGAAGGGTTGAGTAAGGTCGGAGAAGCACTTTACTCTTCATCTCTGAAGACCGCAGTGAGAGCGGCTCAGACTGAACACGGCATCATTTTCGGCGCTTTCTGCAGTGTGTAGTGTGAATTATCCAGGGGGATGTTCCCCGTACTGTACCCAGGGCTCCGATGAGACACATGAAAAATAGAAGAAGCACGCAGACGAGAACATCCGCATTCATCTTCCTCTCAATCTTGCTGCGTTTGTACCTGGGCCCGCTGTTGTTTAACATGGATTTGGTCTGCTGTCCTGTAATGAATAACGCATGATGTAAAAACAAGAACATTTGTAAAATAGCAACACCCCATTTACAAGCCATGAGAGAGACGTCGAAAATGCCATTTTGGACATGACAGAACGAACTATAATGCGTGTTTGCATTACAGACGGCGGCTTCGATGGTAGTTTGTGGCGTCACTGCGAGCGTAAATTTGATGTTAAAGACTTTTCTGGTTTGTTACACTATTAGAGTGGCAGAATTTATCGTTGGATGATGATGATGATGATGATGATGATGAATGGAAACGAGCTCTCAGATGGGAAACTGAAGAAAAGAATCTCTTCTGCGCTCCATTTATTTGATTAAAAATACAGTAAAATTGTGAAATATTATTGTCATTTAAAATAGCTGTTTGCTTTGTGAGTGCATAGTGAAGTTTAATTTATATCCAGCGATCAAAGCGGAATTTTCAGCAGTGTCACATGACCCTTCAGGAATCGTTCTGATTTGCTGCTCAAGAAAGATCAATGTTGTCATATATATATATATATATATAGTTTTGAATAAGTGTGATAATATTATTATATTTAAAAAAAAGAGTATTAAATAAAAAATACAATTATATTATAGTTCACTTAATAAATGTGATGCTAATATTTACATTTAATTTTTTTCTTTTATATAAGAATTTAATTCCTTTAATTCCTACAAAATCACGCTTTGATAAAGACTCTTTTAACTACTTTATAATGACTATTTATATCTGTATTAGTTTCTAGTGTAGCATACAGATAGTTTTTATGTGTTCAGTAATTCACTATTATTATTAGGTTATTTAATCAAGTGTAAGAAATGCCTTTCAATCGGTTTTATTTTGCACTAATGTGCTTTTGTACGCGTTATATAGTAAGAAATGCGCATTTTGCATTGATATAATGCGTATAGATACTCAAGATCATCATTAACTGACGGTTTGGGGAGAACAGATTTGTCATGACAGCGGGTTTAGCGCAGCGTTTTGATCCAGATTTATTGCGTATAATAAATTATCATAATTATTAATAAATATACATGTCAACATTTTGACATACTGAGTCATAATTATGAGATTAAAAAATCTCAATTGAAATTATGAGTCAAAACTGTAATAGTCATAATTAGGAGATTAGAAAATCAAAATTATGACAGTCATATTAGTCATAATTATGAGATAAAAATTCAAATGGATTGCTAAATTATGACATGAAAAGATGAAATTATGAGATAAAGAGATAAATCATGATTATGAGATTTAAAAAATCGAAATTAAGACAAAATTTAAATTATGCGTCAAAATTGTGATAGTCATAATTATGAGATAAAAAAATCAAAATTCTGACAGTCATATTAGTCATAATTATGAGATAAAAACTCAAATTCATTGCTAAATTATGACAGAAAAAGATGAAATTATGAGATAAAGAGATAAATCATAATTATGAGATTAAAAAGTCAAAATGACGAGATCTGACCCCAAATTACGACACATAGAGTCGAAATTATGACATATTAAGTCATAATCATTAGTTTAAAAATTCTGAATTATCGCAGTTGAATTCACAAGATAAAGTCTAATTAATAAAACAAAGATTGTAATTGTTATTATTATTATTATTATTAATAATAATAAATAAAGCCATAATGAGATAATAAATCTAAATGATGACATACTAAGTCATAATTATGAGATTAAAAAATCTAAATTATGAAACACTGCCATATTTATGAGATTACAAAATCAAAATTATGACACAATTATATTTAAGAGATTAGTCATAATTATGAGATTATTGCTAAATTATGACAGAAAAAGATGAAATTATGAGATAAAGAGATAAATCATAATTATGAGATTAAAAAGTCAAAATGACGAGATCTGACCCCAAATTACGACACATAAAAAGTCGAAATTATGACATATTAAGTCATAATCATTAGTTTAAAAAGTCTGAATTATTGCAGTTGAATTCACAAGATAAAGTCTAATTAATAAAACAAAGATTGTAATTATTATTATTATTATTAATAAATAAAGTCATATTGAGATTATAAATCTAAATTATGACATACTAAATCATAATTATGAGATTAAAAAATCGAAATTAAGACAAAATTGAAATTATGAGTCAAAATTGTGATAGTCATAATTATGATATAACAAAATCAAAATTATGACAGTCATATTAGTCATAATTATGAGATAAAAACTCAAAAGGATTGCTAAATTATGACAGAAAAAGATGAAATTATGAGATAAAGAGATAAATCATGATTATGAGATTAAAAAGTCAAAATGACGAGATCTGACCCCAAATTACGACACATAAAGAGTCGAAATTATGACATATTACGTCATAATTATTAGTTTAAAAAGTCTGAATTATCGCAGTTGAATTCACAAGATAAAGTCTAATTAATAAAACAAAGATTGTAATTATTATTATTATTATTATTAATAAATAAAGTCATAATGAGATTATAAATCTAAATGATGACATACTAAGTCATAATTATGAGATTAAAAAATCGAAATGAAGACAAAATTGAAATTATGAGTCAAAATTGTGATAGTCATAATTATGAGATTACAAAATCAAAATTATGACAGTCATATTAGTCATAATTATGAGATAAAAACTCAAATGGATTGCTAAATTATGACAGAAAAAGATGAAATTATGAGATAAAGAGATAAATCATAATTATGAGATTAAAAAGTCAAAATGACGAGATCTGACCCCAAATTACGACACATAAAGAGTCGAAATTATGACATATTACGTCATAATCATTAGTTTAAAAAGTCTGAATCATCGCAGTTGAATTCACGAGATAAAGTCTAATTAATAAAACAAAGATTATAATTATTATTAATTATTATTATTATTATTAAATAAAGCCAAAATGAGATAATAAATGAGATTTACAAACTCGAAATCATCACTGTCTGTAATAATAACTCACAAACGTACGATAGTAACACCAAGGTTTTGGGGACATTTATAATAATCGTTCAGCACCGGGACGAACATGAAAGTGCATCCGCAGTCCTGTTTAAAGGGATTTTACTGTGGTGTGATGATGTTATTGTGATTTATTGATTTATTTAGTCAGTGGCGATGACCTGTACCTGCGTACACCACGACTCCAGCCGCGTCATCCGTGTTTCTCACAGTGCAGCCGCGCAGCAGAAGACTGTCGATGCCGAAGCCCGTCCGGCTCTTATCGGGCCTCTCCCTGTGACATCAAACACAGCAGCGTCCTCATTCACCCACACTAATTACCTCAGCGTGAGCCACGTGAGTGACGGCCCGTCTTTGAATGGAAGAGCAGGATAAGAGCTTTATAATGCTTGGGAACATCAGAATCATCTCTCAGCGTGATAACCCAGTTAATGCGGCGGCAGCGGGACCGGAAAAGGGCCGAGTCTGTTTGTCAGCCCACTTTATGTTCTGGCTGTGTGGGGAACGGTCATTTCACCCTCTGAGGCCGACGTGACGTCCACGACCTTTGACCTCAACCCATTATTATGTTTTGTTTATTAAGAGATGATGGATCAACCTCGGACTATGAAAGAACCTGCTGAATCGTGAATATGAAATTGCGAGACAAAGTCAAATTTTTGGCGTACTAAATCAGAATTATGAGATTAAACGATAGAAATCATACACAACGATGAGATGATATTACGCGTTTATGTCATAATTATGACATGAGATCAAGTTTGAACGATGCCGTGATTATGAGATTTATGAGATAAAGTCACGATTATTACAATATTAAGTCGTAATTCTCATGTAATATTTATGGCATTAAACTCTAAATTGTGAGATCAAATTGAAATGATGACATTAAGTAATAATTATAAGATTAAATACCAAGTCAGTTTTTACTTTTTACGTCATGATGAGATAAAAATTTGAATTATGACATCATTTTAAAATGTTGTCAATTAGGACATAAAAGGTGAAATTATGACATACTAAATCATATTTATGAGATTAATAATGGGAAAGTCACAATTATGACAATACAAAGTCATAATTCTCGATTGTTGTGTAATATTTATGACATAAAACTCTAAATTGTGAGATAAAGTTGAAATTATATCATAACTGAGATTAAAAATTAAAATTACGACATAGCAAGAAAAGTAAAAAAAAAAGTCAAAATGACAAACTAACAGTCAAATTTATGAAATAAAAAGTCAGAATTATGAGATTAAAAAATCAGAATTTTGAACTAAAATTGAAATGATGACAAAATCATAATTAAGAGATTAAAAAGTTGAAATTATTTAAAAAAAAAAAATCACAATTATGAAATAAAAAAATTGAAATTATGACAAAATTATGAGATTAAGCCAAAACGATGACATACAACGTAATATTTTTTAAACTTCTTATGACACAAAAAGTTGAACTGATGATATAAAGTAGACGCTATGACATACCAAGTCATAATTAATGAAATTATAAAGTCAAAATTAAGACCAATAGCTTTTTGTGTCCAAATTTTGATTTTATCTCACAGTTATTATAGTTTTTTTGCGGTTCCTCGGTGGACAGGCGTGCACCTCGCACAAGAAAACCAGCGATGGTGATGAACTTGTTTTGAATTTAAAAAAAGAGAGACATTAACGTGTTTTCCTCGGTGACGCATCGCAGGGTTTAAGCAGTTTCCCTGATGAGGAAATGACACATCTGAAGGCCAAACAAATGCTGCTCACTGGTGTGGATCTGACAAAAGAGGCAGTCGTGATGCAGTTAATCGCGCATGAAATTGAGTGAAATTGATTTCAGATACTCACACGTAACCTTTGAACAGGTTGAGGTTGTTGTTGGGGTTTTCGCACACTACTGTACTGCAGAACGTTTGAGGTTGGAATGCTTCACCCTGAAACACACAAAGAAGAGGTCATGCATGATTTCCTCCTTCCACATCCTCATTTTTTACATCACACCGTAATCTGAAGTGACTGACGAGGGCCGCTCCTACTGTTTGACAGCCAACGCACACGTGGCAAACTAAACACATGACCAACATCACCATCAACAGGTCACGCCGCAGGGTGATCGCTGTGACAGGTGTGTGTGTGTGTGTGTGTTAGTTATTTATTACACAATCACATGCTTTATGTCACTGTCTGACTCATAATGATGAGTTATGTGTTATAAAGCTTGTGACCCGATACTGTTCAAATGTTTGTGGTCAGTTAGATTATATTTGAATTTTAAGGCATTGACACTTGTGGTTCGGTCCGAAAAACAAAAACAGAACATATAGTCCTGGTCCTCTCAGCGTTCACACTGGCATTTTTAACACTTAAAGTGACCGAACCAAAGGCGTAGGGATACGGTCACGACCTGATTGGTCGCTTTTATGACGTATATTTGGCGACGGATCTCGCTTACCGAACGTTCAAAACGACGCCGTGTTCTGGATTAAACGCCTTCATGCTTTATTTTTACCAGCTGAGAATCACCAAGAGCTCATCAAATGTTCAAAACATTCAGAACAGCAGCAGGATTTCCAGAAACTTGACCTCCTCGTCGCTCCACGTTTGCCCTCGACTCATTTCGGAGACTCTTCGAATCAGCGACTCGTAGCGTCGCATCTCGTGACATCACGTCCTGTTTTTGGTTCGTTCACGTGTCTTTGGTCCGTGTCGCGTTCATATATCCGTCGAACCGCACCAGAGTTCGTTTGGAAGCGGACCGAGACCCGTCTTTTTAGCGCTCTCGGTCCACACCGGGGTTCGGATGGCAGCGTTCACACGTTCACCAGGGTTCGTTTTAATCCAACCAAACATGACAAGTGTGAACACACCCTGATACTTTTATTTAGCATGGATGTATTAAATTAATTCATTAAAAGGGCATTTATAATGTTACTGTGACGAGCGGGGCGGGGAGAGAACGGCGCGAGGCCGGTGACGCGAGAGATAATGAGCGTCAGCTGCGTGCTACACCGGTCTCGTGTCTCTCACGGAGGAGCTCCGGAAGCATAAAAGAGGAGCGATTTTATTATGTTTGTGTGGAACCATATTGAACTGCGTTACACTAGTGCCGAAACCCGGGAAGAAGGAGGCGGGAACCGGTGAACATTCAACGTAACTTTAATCAAATAAATAGACAAAGTATAAAAAGAAAGTAAAACGGCCACACAAACATAATAAAAACACAACATAAAATCCAGGCCTGGTCCTCTCTCAAGCTGTGTCCGAAAGCGCCCACTCGTTCACTCGTTCACTGACCCCTATATAGTGCACGACAGTTGAGCGCACTATATCAGCAAAGAGTGAACAAAAATGAGCGAGCGAATTCAGACGCTGACGTTAATAGCAGACAATTTCGTCATTAACATTTCCTGTACCCATCTGTAATATGTCCTGAATTGTATATTACTGTTTATTTGTCATGTTTATTGAGAATAAAAACACCTGTGTCATGCTATTTAGTATATTTACATTTAAAAATAACAGAACAAAAACACGACACTGTCACATTTGTTTATAAAAAATAGAATAGTAAATAAATACAATATAAACAACAGTATACAATGTACAACAGTTCACTAACATATGAGAAAAATCCACCAAATGATCGTATGATAATAAGTACATATAAGTACATGATGTATTTCGCTTCAAAATATCTTTACAAAGATGTTCTAATTCATAAAAAATAACACTTACATTTGTAGAAGTTGCCGCTTCCCGTATTGCCGTCCGCCGTGTTTATTTTTCTTTCGCGCTCGATCGTCTTATCGCGTTGGATTTTGGGTGACGGCGCTTTAACAAGTGTACGGCGAAAGTACGATCAAAATCAGAGAGGATTGTGGGTAAAAGTAGTGAACGAATGTAGGGAATGCACTACAAAATGCCCGACACCCGACATAGTGCACTATATAGTGGATAGGGAGCGGTTTCGGACACAGCTTCAGTCGCTCCTCTTCCGGAGCTCCTCCGTGAGAGACACGAGACCGGTGTAGCGCGCAGCTGACGCTCATCATCTCTCGCGTCACAGTTACAAAAGATTTTTCTTAATCGTATATCATGGTTTCCGCAAAAATATCAAACAGCTGTTTTATTAACGTTAACCTTCATATAATATATTATAGTTTGTATATTATAGTTACTTGATTTAATATTTTATTAATGACATTTATGAATATTTAAGACAGTAAGGCCTCGTTTACTCCTGGTGTTTTAATCCGTCTCTTTTATCCTGATGTCTTTGGAAAGAGTCTAAACGTGTCAGGTCTTTGGATCTAATGGACGAACACATAACTGACTAGGTGTAGCTTCAGATTTCCCCCACAGGTATTTTAGGATGGCGCTTACCAGCGTGGAGAAGCCTGGCACCACCCTCCTCTGTTTGAGGTTGGTCTCTCCATCCAGATTGGCGGTTTCCATGTGGCACACTCCATTAGGGTCGGACGTGTGCAGGAGCAGGATGTCAGCTGGGATGATCTCGTTAGAGAGCACTCTCACAAAATCCCCCACCCGAACATCCTTCCACCTCCTCTCCACGAAACACATCTGCTTCCTGTGAGGAGACGAGATTAATACGTCTTCTGAAGATGTGAATGCGCACACACACACACACACACTCGGACACTATTAATGTGGGTAAGAATACATGTGTGTGAATAGTTATCTACGTGTCATTGTTTTTAAACTATGTGTGCATCCTGAATCCATAAAACTAGACGAGTGTGCCGTCAGCTGCCATCAAACATCTGACAGCGTCAGAATGTCAGGTATGTTGTTCTACGGGCCCAGCCGGGTCAGGTGGTGCGTTCACTGTCGGACGGTCACACCTCACACTCACAGCACACAATCCGCTCCTTCAGGGTGGAGCAGTTTGATGACACACTGAATGCTTTTGCAAGCATAAAAAAGGTTTTTGTGTCACTTTTTAACGTTAGATTCATATTATCAATGCCGTGTGGTATTGTTACTGTTCACAGGTAATAAAAATATATATGTTTTCACATTACAGTAATATGAGATTTGTGAAATTATTTTTTAGGACAATTAAGGTTCACATTAGTGTAATGTAGTATTTTTACGGTATTACAAAAAAATACTAATATAAAATATTTTTTCACATTGTAGTATTATGAGGTTTTTTTTGCATTGTGAGATTATTTTTTATAACGATGAAGCAAAATTAAGGACATTCGATTCATATTAACGTAATCTAATATTTTTACTGTATTACAAAAAATATACAAATATTTTTTCATATTTTTATTAATTATATATATATACACACTATATATATATTTCACATTACAGTAATATGAGGTGCATTGTGGGATTAATTTTTTATTACAATTCATCACAATTAAGAACATTCGATTCATATTAATGTAATCTAATATTTTTACTGTATTACAAAAAAATTATTTAAAAAAAATTCACCTTATAGTAATACGAGTTTTTTTTTCATATTTTTATTTATACTAATATATATATATATATATATATATATATATATATATATATATATATATACTGTATATATATATTTCACATTACAGTAATATGAGGTGCATTGTGGGATTATTTTTTTATAACAATTCATCACAATTAAGAACATTGGATTCATGTTAATGTAAAATATAAATTTTTTACTGTATTACCAAGAAGAAGAATATATAATATACTTTTCACATTACAGTTAATTTATATTGTGACATTGTTTTCATAGCAATTAAACACAATTAAGTACATTATTACCATTAATACAATACAGTAATTTTACGGTATTCCAAACAAATAATAATTCACATTACAGTATATTATGTTTTATAAGAATTAAGAAGAAATTAAGGATATAAGATTCACATTAATGCAATGTAATAGTTATATTTATTTATTATATTTTTTCACATATGCATTTTTTTGCATTGTGACATTATTATTTTGTTTTATAACAATTAAGCCCAATTAAGGATATAAGATTCACATTAATGCACTACAGTATTTATAAACTGCATGACATGAAATAGTTGACATGAAAAGAGTTTTTTTTTTTTTTTTTTTTTTTGAAATTATACTTATTAGTCTTGGAAAATACCGGCACCAATATTTTTCCTCAAGAAAATGTTATTTTCTCATTGTTTCTTTTGATTTCGAGCCACAATTGCCGATGCCAACTTATGGATAAATTTACAATTCATTTCCACTGCCAGGCAAATATTGCCCTCAAAACAACCCCGTTTCCTTCGTGCAAACCTGAATCGAGAATTAAGCAAATGAATTAATTATGTTTTCACTAATAAAATAGCTGACAAAAGAATATTAGTCAGGCAGGACGACGGCTGTTTTGTGCCAAGCAAGCATTTCTCTGAATGAAGAGGCTGATGTCTGCTGGAGATAAATCTGCTCCAGAAGAACTCGCTGTTTGCAGCCTGTGATTAGCGAGACGTCTATTTCTGGCGTTTAACTGTCAGTCAAGATGTGTGAGTGTGAAGGAATGATGACGTGTGAGACAAACACCTGCTCTTTATACCAGAGACAACACCTTATTCCACCACATGCTGCATTTCAACTCATTTCGTGACGATCTCACGACATCTTTAAAGTGAAAAACTCCAGTGGCTGAAGATAAAATAGGATCATGCATGACAAGCAACTTTATCATTTCATCATAATCCCCGGTTCCTCTCCATCAGAGAGCGTCTCTGGTGTTAACCAGGAACGAGGAGCATGCTTTTTGAACGGCACTGCATGCAACACGCGTGTTTGCTCTGACGGAAGCGTGACGACCCACAGTATGTGGGAAAGGTGCCGCGCTGAAGCTTAACCATTTGTGCGAGATCATTTGGCGTGACTCATCAGGGAGGGAGGCATTACTTGCACCGCATCCTACTCACATTTTTGAGATACAAAAGCACGCCGTGTCAAATGTCGAAGCTCACGCATGCTAATTTAAGTCAGCCAGCCTGGCAACTGTTTGTTAAAGTTTGCCATTGTTTGCAGCAGATGTGTTTCTTAATGAAAGTTTGGGGGCAGTGTGTTCTATCGCAAGGAAAGGGATCTATAAATAACTACCTGCCACACTCCTGACGATTCTTCCCGCATCCCTCCTCCACACCAACTGCCCCTCTCCTCTCCACACATATGTCCAGGAGCCTGATTATACGCTGCAAGCCCAAACCTGCCTTTTCTCTTTTTTAGGTATTAGGAGATTTTGGTAACGCATGCATCGCTGTTATTGTTGGGAGCAATAGAACAAATGGATTTTGAATTGAATTTCTAAACTAAAAAAATGAATACAAACTTAAAGGTGCCCCCGAATCATCTTTTTTGTTGAATTTTGAAGCCAAAATATTTCATTTTGAGTTTTTTCAGCGATTTTTGCACACACACACACACACACAAAATAAAAGGTTAAGGTATTCTTGTTACAGTGTAATTTATACATTTAACCCTTGTGCATTGTTCAAATTCACCACCCTTTCGTTATGGATTTTAACTGCTTTTAAAATGTATCAGATAAATATTTTTTTCAAATTTTTTTGCTTAAATCTAGTAATCAACCTCAGTCCTGATCAAAACGACTAAATTTAAAAAAAAAAAAAAAAATCAGGATTTTAACTCTTTAAAACGTTAAAATCTGACGCTGCACAAAAACGAACAACGCATCAAAGCCGATGTTGTTTCTAATCTTTGACACGTTTTTTCCCCAAATCAGTGACATCATTAATGAATTTGGCAATTAAAGAGTTAAAATCCTGATTTTTTTTTTTTTTTTTAAATTTAGTAGTTTTGATCAGGACTGAGGTTGATTAATAGATTTAAGCAAAAAAATATTTCTCTGATACATTTTTAAAGCAGTTAAAATCGTAACGAAAGGGTGGTGAATTTGCCCACAGAGTACTGTTGAGTTTTTGAAAAATTTCAAAGCATTTTCCCAAAATATGTGTCAAAATAAGATTTGTCACCAAAAATCTGCTGAAACACGGAGAAAGTTACGGCCAAATTAAGACTCAAAAATTCCCCATAGTGGATGAAAACATCCCGAACGGCACATAAAGGGTTAAGTACTGAGTAACAGGGCTGTACAATCGATTAATCACGATTAATCGCATCCAATATAAAAGTCTGTGTTTATATATATATATATATATATATATATACGTACGCACACACACACACACACACATATATTATTCAAAGAAACTTACAATAGATGCGTTTAATCGATTTTACACGCACACACACACACATATATAACACAAACTTTTATGTTAGATGCCATTAATCATGATTAGTCTATTTTACAGCCTTACTGAATAATATAAATGACATATTATGAAAATAAAAGGTTAAACTTTATTTTAAGGTGTCCTTATTACAGTGTAAATATACATTTAAGTATTGAGTAATAAGGCTGTAAAGTCGATTAATCACGATTAATCGCATCCAATATAAAAGTTTGTGTTTATATATATATATATATATATATATATATATATATACATATACATACACACACACATATTTTATACAAACAAATTTACAATAGATGCGATTAATCGATTTTACACACGATTTGAGTAACATTAAGGATATATTATGAAAATAAAAGGTTAAACTTTATTTTAAGGTGTCCTTGTTACAGTGTATATATACATTTAAGTATTGAGTAATAAGCCTGTAAAGTCGATTAATCACGATTAATCGCATCTAACACAAATATTTTTGTTTATATAATATGTGTGTATGTATATATATATATATTATTAATCGATTAATCGATTTTATAGTCCTACTGAGTAATATTAATTAAATGCATGTAATTACTATATGGTTAAGATTAGGATTAGGGACATTTGATTGTAATTATACATAATTTACAACACTTACTATAGTAACTACATGTAACGTGTAACAAGGACACCGTAAATAAAGTGTTACCTGTCATGAAATACGTACAAAGTTAATAATGTATGTTCTCTCTTTGGTTCATTATTCAGAAGTGTACAGTGAATCATAAATAAATGTTTTTATTTAGGGTTGGGTTTTTCCCATTAAAAAACAAGCAGTGTTATCAAAAAAGTAAATTCAATAAAAGCAAAGATCTGTTCAGTCAGCCAAGTTCAAACACATTATAGAAATTGATATCATTTCAGGATTTGAATCCAGCCCTATGTATACTACAAAATTACATTACCAGAAATGCCAGAAATATCCCTACTGACCACTCAAAAAAATAAAAAATAAAAGAAACAAAGTGCATCACACCACCGATTATTGCTCAAACTTACTTAGTATCAGGGATTTGAGCAAAACACACTAAGTAGCCCATCCCAGCAACCACCTAGCAACCATCCAACACACTCTAGCAACGCCCAAGCAACCACTCAGAACATCTTAGCAACACCCTAGCGACCACCCACAACACCCAAGCTTCAAGCATGACTGGTGTTTTCTTCAAAAAGTTCAAAAATTCTGTTTACTGAATGAACTCGCCGCTTATTTTCTTAAATATTCCACAGCAGTCAAAATTCTCAGCAGGAGAGAATTAAACAGCCAAGAAGGAATAAGCATCACTTTGTCTGCCCTGAGCTGTTTTAATGAAACGTGTGTGAACGATGTTATAAAACTCTCTCCCTTTGGGGCAGAATAGGAACTAATCAATCATAACCGCTGGAGGAAAGCACCACGGTTCACTCAGTTCGAATATGGGAGGGAAACGTGCGCATTACAAGCATTAGCAACACTGTACAGCGTAAAACCGTGTGAAGTATTAGATTAGCGTAATGATTTTGTTGCTTTCAGACAGACGGTTCCCTTGTGGAGCCAGCGGAACGAGGGATTGTCTGACTGCTGGGAACCGTTTGAAATTGAATTGTTTACTTATGGGTATGAAACTCCAGCATGATAAAACAACGTCATGAAGAGAAAGCAGCCCTTGCCAAGAAACTGAATGAAAACATCACTACTGGTTGTCTTGCGTCACGGTGCCGAAGCACAATAGATGTTGCCCGTTCATTTGTTTTCTTGAAATCACTTGCGAGACTAAACGATGCATTTCACTTACAAAATGTGGCACATTTAAGCAATATCAATATAACATTACAATTCAATACACAAGAGCTTAATATTGAGCTTCTTCCATTTAAGACACAATATTGGCAGTTCTTACCCGGCCAACAAAAACACTTGCCACAGCAGAATCAACTGTAGTACTGATATTTTGCTCCTGAATAATTCAGTAAATGAACGAGCTGCTGGGTAAATGATTCAATGACTCACTCGAATGACTCAGTCTTCAAATAAATCAGTTAAATAAATGATTCAATGACTCACGCGAATGAATCCGTTTTTAAATAAATGATTCAATGACTCACTCGAATGAATCAGTTTTCAAATAAATCAGTTAAATAAATGATTCAATGACTCACTCAAATGAATCCGTTTTTAAATAAATGACTCAATGACTCACTCGAATGAATCCGTTTTTAAATAAATCAGTTAAATAAATGATTCAATGACTCACTCGAATGAATCAGTTTTTAAATGAATGACTCAATGACTCACTCGAATGAATCCGTTTTTAAATAAATCAGTTAAATAAATGATTCAATGACTCACTCGAATGAATCAGTTTTTAAATAAATCAGTTAAATAAATGATTCAATGACTCACTCGAATGAATCAGTTTTTAAATAAATCAGTTAAATAAATGATTCAATGACTCACTCGAATGAATCCGTTTTTAAATAAATCAGTTAAATAAATGATTCAATGACTCACTCGAATGAATCCGTTTTTAAATAAATCAGTTAAATAAATGATTCAATGACTCACTCGAATGAATCAGTTTTCAAATAAATCAGTTAAATAAATGATTCAATGACTCACTCGAATGAATCAGTTTTTAAATAAATCAGTTAAATAAATGATTCAATGACTCACTCGAATGAATCCGTTTTTAAATAAATGATTCAATGACTCACTCGAATGAATCAGTTTTTAAATAAATCAGTTAAATAAATGATTCAATGACTCACTCGAATGAATCCGTTTTTAAATAAATGATTCAATGACTCACTCGAATGAATCAGTTTTCAAATAAATCAGTTAAATAAATGATTCAATGACTCACTCGAATGAATCAGTTTTTAAATAAATCAGTTAAATAAATGATTCAATGACTCACTCGAATGAATCCGTTTTTAAATAAATGATTCAATGACTCACTCGAATGAATCAGTTTTTAAATAAATCAGTTAAATAAATGATTCAATGACTCACTCGAATGAATCCGTTTTTAAATAAATGATTCAATGACTCACTCGAATGAATCCGTTTTTAAATAAATCAGTTAAATAAACGATTCAATGACTCACTCATAAAGACTCGTTGCCACTTACTGGGATAATGTTAAAAGTTCCTAAAAAAAAAAATCATGATATTGCAATCTGGTGTTTATTATAATATTAGTTGAATTATCATAATCGAAAACTAGCTGTTTGTAGCCGTGTTTTACGGTTTACTACTCTTGTTAATCTTCTATTTATTTACTCAAGTACTTTTTTAAAAATACTGGGTTAAAACAACCCAATCACTGGGTTTTTGTCCAAGTTGGGTTGAAATTGCACAAACTCAGCAGTTGGGTTAAATGTTTTCCAAACCTACTAAAAAATTACTGTATGACTGACTTAAAATGATCCCAAAATGGGTTGGAATTTAAAAATCAGACACATAATTACAAGAGGCAACAAATTCATTTAAACATATTAATAAATGTTCATTTCCAACATATTTTGAGTTCATTTTTAAGCAAGCAATATAGTCATTCATATAGTCAGCTAACTAAAAATACCCAGCAGGTTGGGTCAAACATTTAACCCAATCGCTAGGTTAGAACAACCCAATCACTGGGTTTGTCCATTTTCAACCCAACTTGGGTTGATTTTAACCCGGCATTTTTTAAGAGCATACAGTGGTTTCCTTAAAGAACTACTTACACCTGCTTGTTTGGTATAAATAGCCATTTAGGTTGATATTTAATAAAATTCTGACTTGAACGAAATCATTTCATTCAGATTCAACCATTTTTTCAACCCAACTTGAGTTGAGCATTTATTTTAGACTGTATGAAAACCCTCTTAAATGTAATCTACAAAACTTTAAATATGAAGTGCATTCGTTCTTTTATTAAGTTGTCGGTCTTGTTTTGTGTGTTTATAGAGGGCTTAGCTAATCGGGGCAATAAGCGACAATTAATTACTGTACGAAAACGCCATAAAAAACGTGATCTCCAAATTACGAAGCTTCACAAAGCAGTGTTTCGAAAGCACCATCTCTACCTATAAGCGTTGAATGAATCCTAAAGAAAACTTACTTTTGGGTTGGAAAATTCCAAATTCTAAACCAGAAGAAACTGCTATCCAGGCATTCGCTGCTGCATTTAATACAGTCATGCCAACTAAACGCCACATTGGTTGATCTGATCGCAGATAGGGTTGCTGGAATGAGGTCTCATCTCTGACTGAATGGTGCTGTACTAACAACCTTGTGCTGAAACGAACTTACATCATCAAAAAAGCTCTTCTTCACACGACAACTCAAAAAGTTTTGGGGTATCAAAGACCGAAAGGCTTCAGTTCTATAGAGCAGCGATAGAAAGCGTATTAACTTTTTCAATCACACTGTGGGATGGAAACTCCACAGATCAGCAGAGGAAGTTGGAGGACGGTATTGTGCTCCCTGCCTCAAAAAGTATTGACTACGATCTCAAAGTAAGGCCTGAAAATTCAGGATTCTACACACAATAATACCTTCCCACAACATCTCTCACTGTGAGACTGTCCAAAATCATCATTCCTCCACTTATACTGTAAAAACTGGTAAGCTAAACTCTAAAGAATGCTGGGTTAAAAACAACCCGAGTTGGGTTGAAATTGGACAAATGCTAAAAAAATTACTATATGACTGACTTAAAATGATCCCAAAATGGGTTGGAATTTAAAAATCAGACACATAATTACTAGAGGCAATCAAAAGGTCAACATTTATTAATAAGCCATTTAAATTCCAATTTAACTCATTTAAACACATGTTCATTTCCAACATATTTTGAGTTCATTTTAAGCAAGCAATCTAGTCAAAAATACCCAGCAGGTTGGGTCAAACATTTAACCCAATCGCTGGGTTTGTCCATTTTCAACCCAACTTGGGTTTGATTTTAACCCGGCATTTTTTTAGTTCCTTAAAGAACTACTTACACCTGCGTGTTTGGTATAAATAGCCATTTAGGTTGATATTAAATAATATTCTGATTCAACCATTTTTAGGTTACCAGTTTTTTTCAACCCAACTTGAGTTGAGCATTTTTTTTTTTAGACTGTATGAATTTATGTATGTATTGTATGTATTTTTTTTTTTTTTTAGTGTACGAATCTGGGTGCATTTTATGCACCCGCATCTGTTCTCGTATTAAAGCCTCAGGCTATCCGCTGTAATGCCACTTGACAAGACAAGACCTTCCATTGTGATAAAAGATTTGAAGGGAAACAATCTTCTTTGGCATAACATGCACTGATGTGATGTACTATAAGACCATATAGTATGAGGTCAATAAATGATAAATATTTTGCATCTGAATATAATATAACCCAGCTGTCCAAAACTGAGACGCGGTTAAAACCACAGCAAAGCACATATTGTGAATAATAAAAATGGCAAAAGAGGTCACTTTTTCTGGCACACCATCTGGGCATGGCAGGCACGTGAGGACAACGGTAGGTTTGAGTTTTCGACTGACCCGAGCCAGTTTCTGCTCCGGCGCTGCTGGGACACCTGGGCTCTCCCGTATGGAAACACTTCGGGAATCACAAAATGGAGCTGCGGCTTAGCTCAAAATAAAATGAAAGAGACTAAGTAACCATGGCAATAAGTGATGGATTTGGAATCTCTTTTGGAAGTAAGAATATATCTCAGGGTGTACCTGCGACTGCTGTGAAATCTCTCGCTCCCTCTCTCTCTCTCTCTAACCCCTAGTCTCTCAGTCCTTCCACCTCTCAAGTGTGGTAAATTACTCATTTTTTCCCCACCAGCTATTCAGTCATTTTAAATAGATCTAAACGATGCCTCTCTGTCTACTCCTCTGATGCAACACAATGTTGAGGATCTCGTCAAAATGCACACAATGCGTTGGATGCAAGACATTGTGCAGCTCTTCAAAAGAAGGAAAAAAATCTCCCACACAAATTTTATTTCTAGGTCAAAAATTCCCATGGGGTTTCGAAACACAGATGAAGTGAAACACAAATTCAAGCGAGCCTGCACCACGACAGCTCACAGAAAGATGGGAGGGGGGGGGGGGGGATGAAGAGAGTGCAGAGAGCAAGAGAGACATTTGACGGAGTCACTGTATATAGCAACTTCAATTTATTTATTTTTATTCATGTAATGAAAAACTATACAAATTTTCCAGTGTACACCTAACAAGGGATGCGTTCTGAACAGATAGCGGAAGGATTTAGGTGCCATTTCATCCATCTGAACTACAGTATTGATACGTTAGTCTATGTCAATACATCCTATTTTTAAAGCCTATAGTGGAAAGATGATGAACTTTTTAAGTTAATGTGTCTTGCATTCGACCCTTCGCTACTTTGAGTCTCCGCTTTCAGAAATTCAAACTAATACCTTTTTTGTCTCTTTAATAGACAGTAGCGCCTCTGTTCAATAGTGTGAAATAAACATGAATGAACAGCAGAAGGAATGTTGTTTCAACTGTCAATACACATTTTTTCAAGTTCAAATCTGGCTGGTTTGTCAGTCAAAATAGCGGATTCAGCGTTACGGTTGGTCAGATCGGGTGAATTCCGATGTTCTATTTTGTTATTTTTTTTAAAGAGGTCATGACATGAGAAATCAGATTTGCCTTGACCTTTTGACATAAAAAAGGTGCTTGTACCATTAAAAGATCCAGCAAGTTTCAGAGCTTAAAACGTCCTCCTCAGAATGAATAAAGAATTTACTTAATCAAGCTCCAAAAACGGATCACATGCAAATATATTTGCATATGCCCGCCTCCAGAGCAAGACATCGGCGAATAGTTATGTCATCGGACCATAGACCCCTCCCACTGGAGTTCAGTCGCTTAACAGCCGACATTTGCCTACACTGCAATGACTAACACTGTCTACACTGATACAGTGTACAGATGTGCGTTCAGTTTCTATAATGTCTAACACTGTCTACACTGATACAGTGTACAGATGTGCGTTCAGTTTCTATAATGTCTAACACTGTCTACACTGATACAGTGTACAGATGTGCGTTCAGTTTCTATAATGTCTAACACTGTCTACACTGATACAGTGTACAGATGTGTTCAGTTTCTATAATGTCTAACACTGTCTACACTGATACAGTGTACAGATGTGTGTTCAGTTTCTATAATGTCTAACACTGTCTACACTGATACAGTCTACAGATGTGTTCAGTTTCTATAATGTCTAACACTGTCTACACTGATACAGTGTACAGATGTGCGTTCAGTTTCTATAATGTCTAACACTGCCTACACTGATACAGTGTACAGATGTGCGTTCAGTTTCTATAATGTCTAACACTGTCTACACTGATACAGTGTACAGATGTGCGTTCAGTTTCTATAATGTCTAACACTGTCTACACTGATACAGTGTACAGATGTGTGTTCAGTTTCTATAATGTCTAACACTGTCTACACTGATACAGTGTACAGATGTGAGTTCAGTATCTATAATGTCTAACACTGTCTACACTGATACAGTGTACAGATGTGTTCAGTTTCTATAATGTCTAACACTGTCTACACTGATACAGTGTACAGATGTGTTCAGTTTCTATAATGTCTAACACTGCCTACACTGATACAGTGTACAGATGTGCGTTCAGTATCTATAATGTCTAACACTGTCTACACTGATACAGTGTACAGATGTGCGTTCAGTTTCTATAATGTCTAACACTGTCTACACTGATACAGTGTACAGATGTGCGTTCAGTTTCTATAATGTCTAACACTGTCTACACTGATACAGTGTACAGATGTGTTCAGTTTCTATAATGTCTAACACTGTCTACACTGATACAGTGTACAGATGTGTGTTCAGTTTCTATAATGTCTAACACTGTCTACACTGATACAGTGTACAGATGTGAGTTCAGTATCTATAATGTCTAACACTGTCTACACTGATACAGTGTACAGATGTGTTCAGTTTCTATAATGTCTAACACTGTCTACACTGATACAGTGTACAGATGTGTTCAGTTTCTATAATGTCTAACACTGTCTACACTGATACAGTGTACAGATGTGTTCAGTTTCTATAATGTCTAACACTGTCTACACTGATACAGTGTACAGATGTGCGTTCAGTTTCTATAATGTCTAACACTGTCTACACTGATACAGTGTACAGATGTGTTCAGTTTCTATAATGTCGAACACTGTCTACACTGATACAGTGTACAGATGTGTTCAGTTTCTATAATGTCTAACACTGTCTATACTGATACAGTGTACAGATGTGTTCAGTTTCTAAAATGTCTAACACTCTCTACACTGATACAGTGTACAGATGTGTTCAGTTTCTATAATGTCGAACACTGTCTACACTGATACAGTGTACAGATGTGTTCAGTTTCTATAATGTCTAACACTGTCTATACTGATACAGTGTACAGATGTGTTCAGTATCTATAATGTCTAACACTGTCTACACTGATACAGTGTACAGATGTGCGTTCAGTTTCTATAATGTCTAACACTGTCTACACTGATACAGTGTACAGATGTGTTCAGTTTCTATAATGTCTAACACTGTCTATACTGATACAGTGTACAGATGTGTTCAGTTTCTATAATGTCTAACACTGTCTACACTGATACAGTGTACAGATGTGTTCAGTTTCTATAATGTCTAACACTGTCTATACTGATACAGTGTACAGATGTGTTCAGTTTCTATAATGTCTAACACTGTCTGCACTGATACAGTGTACAGATGTGTTCAGTTTCTATAATGTCTAACACTGTCTTTACTGATACAGTGTACAGATGTGTGTTCAGTATCTATAATGTCTAACACTGTCTATACTGATACAGTGTACAGATGTGTTCAGTTTCTATAATGTCGAACACTGTCTACACTGATACAGTGTACAGATGTGTTCAGTTTCTATAATGTCTAACACTGTCTACACTGATACAGTGTACAGATGTGTTCAGTATCTATAATGTCTAACACTGTCTACACTGATACAGTGTACAGATGTGCGTTCAGTTTCTATAATGTCTAACACTGTCTACACTGATACAGTGTACAGATGTGTTCAGTTTCTATAATGTCTAACACTGTCTATACTGATACAGTGTACCGATGTGTTCAGTTTCTATAATGTCTAACACTGTCTACACTGATACAGTGTACAGATGTGTTCAGTTTCTATAATGTCTAACACTGTCTATACTGATACAGTGTACAGATGTGTTCAGTTTCTATAATGTCTAACACTGTCTACACTGATACAGTGTACAGATGTGTTCAGTTTCTATAATGTCTAACACTGTCTTTACTGATACAGTGTACAGATGTGTGTTCAGTATCTATAATGTCTAACACTGTCTATACTGATACAGTGTACAGATGTGTTCAGTTTCTATAATGTCGAACACTGTCTACACTGATACAGTGTACAGATGTGCGTTCAGTTTCTATAATGTCTAACACTGTCTACACTGATACAGTGTACAGATGTGTTCAGTTTCTATAATGTCTAACACTGTCTACACTGATACAGTGTACAGATGTGTTCAGTTTCTATAATGTCTAACACTGTCTACACTGATACAGTGTACAGATGTGTTCAGTTTCTATAATGTCTAACACTGTCTACGCTGATACAGTGTACAGATGTGTTCAGTTTCTATAATGTCTAACACTGTCTACACTGATACAGTGTACAGATGTGTTCAGTTTCTATAATGTCTAACACTGTCTACGCTGATACAGTGTACAGATGTGTGTTCAGTTTCTATAATGTCTAACACTGTCTACGCTGATACAGTGTACAGATGTGTGTTCAGTTTCTATAATGTCTAACACTGTCTACGCTGATACAGTGTACAGATGTGTGTTCAGTTTCTATAATGTCTAACACTGTCTACACTGATACAGTGTACAGATGTGTGTTCAGTTTCTATAATGTCTAACACTGTCTACACTGATACAGTGTACAGATGTGTTCAGTTTCTATAATGTCTAACACTGTCTACACTGATACAGTGTACAGATGTGTTCAGTTTCTATAATGTCTAACACTGTCTACGCTGATACAGTGTACAGATGTGTTCAGTTTCTATAATGTCTAACACTGTCTACGCTGATACAGTGTACAGATGTGTTCAGTATCTATAATGTCTAACACTGTCTACACTGATACAGTGTACAGATGTGTTCAGTTTCTATAATGTCTAACACTGTCTACGCTGATACAGTGTACAGATGTGTTCAGTTTCTATAATGTCTAACACTGTCTACGCTGATACAGTGTACAGATGTGTTCAGTTTCTATAATGTCTAACACTGTCTACGCTGATACAGTGTACAGATGTGTTCAGTTTCTATAATGTCTAACACTGTCTACGCTGATACAGTGTACAGATGTGTTCAGTTTCTATAATGTCTAACACTGTCTACACTGATACAGTGTACAGATGTGTGTTCAGTTTCTATAATGTCTAACACTGTCTACACTGATACAGTGTACAGATGTGTTCAGTTTCTATAATGTCTAACACTGTCTACGCTGATACAGTGTACAGATGTGTTCAGTTTCTATAATGTCTAACACTGTCTACACTGATACAGTGTACAGATGTGCGTTCAGTTTCTATAATGTCGAACACTGTCTACACTGATACAGTGTACAGATGTGTTCAGTTTCTATAATGTCGAACACTGTCTACACTGATACAGTGTACAGATGTGTTCAGTTTCTATAATGTCTAACACTGTCTATACTGATACAGTGTACAGATGTGTTCAGTTTCTATAATGTCTAACACTGTCTACACTGATACAGTGTACAGATGTGTTCAGTTTCTATAATGTCTAACACTGTCTACGCTGATACAGTGTACAGATGTGTTCAGTTTCTATAATGTCTAACACTGTCTACGCTGATACAGTGTACAGATGTGTTCAGTTTCTATAATGTCTAACACTGTCTACGCTGATACAGTGTACAGATGTGTTCAGTTTCTATAATGTCTAACACTGCCTACACTGATACAGTGTACAGATGTGTGTTCAGTTTCTATAATGTCTAACACTGTCTACACTGATACAGTGTACAGATGTGAGTTCAGTATCTATAATGTCTAACACTGTCTACACTGATACAGTGTACAGATGTGTTCAGTTTCTATAATGTCTAACACTGTCTACACTGATACAGTGTACAGATGTGTTCAGTTTCTATAATGTCTAACACTGTCTACACTGATACAGTGTACAGATGTGTTCAGTTTCTATAATGTCTAACACTGTCTACACTGATACAGTGTACAGATGTGCGTTCAGTTTCTATAATGTCTAACACTGTCTACACTGATACAGTGTACAGATGTGTTCAGTTTCTATAATGTCGAACACTGTCTACACTGATACAGTGTACAGATGTGTTCAGTTTCTATAATGTCTAACACTGTCTACACTGATACAGTGTACAGATGTGTTCAGTTTCTATAATGTCTAACACTGTCTACGCTGATACAGTGTACAGATGTGTGTTCAGTTTCTATAATGTCTAACACTGTCTACACTGATACAGTGTACAGATGTGTGTTCAGTTTCTGACATCTGCTGGCAACAGGACAAACGGAAGAGTGAAAGAACGTTCGCTTTGTACGTTCATTTAATATGGATAATTATAATTTTTATATTGTGTTCAGTGTTTTTGTTTTAAATATTTTGTTCTCGTTTTAGTAAATCAAAACAAAGCAGGGCTAATTTATTTAATGATAATTCATTTTTAAACTACGTTATGTCAATAAAAGTTTGAAAATAAGCAGCTTTATCATAATTACAGCACAAATGGGCCTCTTTCTCAATATTAGGCCGTACAACAGGAGGCAATAAGATTGAGAACCATTGTTGCTTAATTAACATGTTCAACCCTATACTTTAATGTTTTATTCATATCAATCAATTATGTTCACTTTACAGTTATCACACCAATCATGTGCGAGCTGTTTACCTGCTGAATATGAAGCAAGGCATATTGTTGAGCTGCTGGTCACTCTGGTACCTCCGGAAGTCCTCCCAACCATCCTTGACAGCGGTCAAGGCCAGGATGACACAAATGGGAATGAGAGCCACCTCCGGCTGGAAGGCGTTGACCACCGGGACGAAATTCAAGATGGCCAGGCCCACAAAATAAATGTTGGCCATTCGGTGGAACTGCTCGAATAAGTTCATAGGGATGAAAGACCAAAGTCTGTATTTGTTGGTTTTGATGGCGTTGCTCTCATACTGGCGGTTCGGCTGGTCACGTTTCTTCAGATCTTCAAAGGGCAGGTTGGAGACCACCGTCCTGACGGGTCTGTCCCGGTCCCTGTGCCTCGTCCAGCCCTGCCGAAGAAGGGTCAGAGGGTTTGTCCAGGTCATGATGTCTCAGCTCAGCATGACACTTGGATCTGGAGCTTTAACATCACCTGTATGAGTGAGACTAAAAGCGAAGTGTGTGGAAAAAGAAAGAGAGAGAGAGAGAGAGAGAGAGAGCAAGAAAATGTGGGTTGAGACTACACCTGTTAAACTCCCCTGACCGCTCTCTATGGGAACAAACACCTGTCTGAGGTGAAGGTATGCTGTCGGAGCACCGCATGCCACAGATACAGCGCCAGAATCAAAGCTGGAAATGGAGATTCAAAGACACAACAGCACCCCAGTGACCCAATTACATTAATCAAAGCTCTGAGCAGGATATACTCAAGCTCAAAGCAGTCATCCGCATAAATAATAGTGTGTTGTTCACTGCAGACACAGTGTTCACATCACCGGTTAAAAGCCTGGACATTTTGTTAATTAAGTTAAAAAAATAAATTAATAAAACATTTTGTTCTTGAGATTTATGCTTGAAATTAGATTTCTACAGCACACTCTCAGAAAAAAAAGGTATTAATGCTGTCACAGCCTAAAAAGACACACCTTTTTTAACCCCCGAAGGGCGCAAATGAACGCCTATTATGTATATTAGTACCTAAAGCGTATATATTAGTCCCCTGAAATCAAAAGTTCAGTTTTTTGTTTGTTTTTTGCTTTTAGTATGTTAGTCTTAAGGTTATGAATAAGCTGATCCAAAACAAGGACAAAATTCGCATTTAGAAGATTTCTGCTAAAATGGAACAAATCTTCTGTCCAATCAAATGCTCTCTAGAATCTTTAGTCCCGCCCCCTCCTGCACTATAAACCGACGCTGAAGCTGCGGTTGAAATCGGTTATTTGTTCACACATTTACTATTTTCTATATATTTAGAGCATAGTGAACGATTCAGACAGTGTAAATATGCTTTCCATCGTTTTCGCGTTAACGCGAACACAATTTGACACGTTTGATTTCTACAAACAATGCTACGTTTTAAAGCATTATGGAGAAGAAACGGTTAAAGATTATGAGGAAAATTGAGTTCTATGAGCTCAACGGCTCTGGCCGAGCCGGCGAAACGCTATTGGCTGCTTTGAAAAAGGGGGCGGGGCTTCCAGATGCCATTAAAGGGTAGCGCTCCGGTTTCTTTTGATACAAAATCCTGGATTTCTTTTCAAAACAATTATTATTTATTTTTTTAATTGATGAATTAGAGCTGTCAGGGAAGGAAAAGCAGCCAAAAAGAAAGAAAAAAATCTCAATTCGATGATGCTGATTTGAGAAAGAGTGTGTTTGAATCTAGAAGAAGCTCAATATTCGATGGTTTTTGCTTGTTTTTAGCATTTTTGAGTGCTGTATAATTCAGCGACTTTACTATGATTATGAATAATGTGTACTAAACCTTTGTCTAGTTGTGTATTTAAGGATCGGTGAGTGATGATGTCAGGTGCCCATGCAATGAAGAAAAACTTGTTCATTTCCTGCAGTACTGTAAAGACCTATGCGTCATTTCACCTGAAACGAGTACAACAATAAAATGCTGTCTGTCACCTCCACTCGGCCCACACCAACACATTATCTTTACATTACAAGTGTAATATTAGTACGCTTTGTCAAGCCTTTACATGGAGAGAGAAAAGCGACGGATGGAAACTAGATGTTTTTTTCGAAGGAAATGCAGGAGATCTGTCATCTGTGCATTGCTATGCAGTTGTGATCTGAGCGGTTGCTGGGCAGATGTTTGGTTGGTGAAGTCAAAGATAATGTTTGTGATATTAATAGCTTATCTAATGTAAACGAATGGAGAAGTGTAAAGTGTTCATTCACCCAAAAATGAATCAAGAGTCATTAATTCCTCTCCCTCATGTCAACATTTGCATCTGTTAATATTAGTTAATACTAATAGACATGCGCTAACATGAACTAACAATGCATCGCTGTGTTTTTATTATCTAACATTAATTATCACACATGTTTTTTCTCATTGTTAGTCAATTAACTACTGGTAACTAATGTGACCTTATTGAAAAGTGTTACCGGAAAAGCAACTGTACTACTTTACAAATCCAGTCGCACTGGTATATTTGTAGCAACAGCCAAAAATACATTGTATGGGTCAAAATGATTGACTTTTCTTTTATGCTGACAATCATTAAGATGTTAAGAAAAGATCATGTTCCATGAAGATATTTTGTTCCTACTGTAAATATATCAAGAAATATATTTTTCTGAGTGGATATGTATGGAAGCCCGTTCCCGCCACTGTTGAGAAAAAAGATATTCCGTAAGTCATAATAATGAGACACTTTCTCATAATAATGACTAACATCTCATAATAATGACGTAGTATCTCATAATAATGACTTAGTATCTCATAATAATGACTAACATCTCATAATAATGACGTAGTATCTCATAATAATGACTTAGTATCTCATAATAATGACTAACATCTCATAATAATGACTTAGTATCTCATAATAATGACTTAGTATCTCATAATAATGACTTAGTATCTCATAATAATGACTAACATCTCATAATAATGACTTAGTATCTCATAATAATGACTAACATCTCATAATAATGACTTAGTATCTCATAATAATGACTTAGTATCTCATAATAATGACTTAGTATCTCATAATAATGACTAACATCTCATAATAATGACTTAGTCTCTCATAATAATGACTAACATCTCATAATAATGACTTAGTATCTCATAATAATGACTAACATCTCATAATAATGACTTAGTATCTCATAATAATGACTTAACATCTCATAATAATGACTTAACATCTCATAATAATGACTAACATCTCATAATAATGACTTAGTATCTCATAATAATGACTTAGTATCTCATAATAATGACTTAGCATCTTTAACTCAATAAAAAAATAAAAAAGTTTTTATTAAGTTAAAAATACTAAGTCATTATTATGAGAAAGTTTCTCATTATTATGATTTACGGATTTTTTTTTCCTCAACAGTGGCGGGAACTGGCTTCCATAGATATGCATTGATAAGAACTTTAAATGTGATTTTCTAAAAATTTTTTTTTTTTGCACCACCATAATTGGATCTCAGCCAAATATTCTCCTATCATAATCATTCATATGAACGCTAATTTGTCACGTACCACCAACCTAAAGATCGTTGCAGACCACATACATACCAATGGTGTTCCCTGATGGCCTTTTCCCAGAAAGATAATGCAGTCTTCCACACTGAAAAAGCTGTTCAGGAATGGTTCAAGGAACATAAGGAGTTCAAGTTGGCCTCCAAATTCCCGATGTTTCAATCCATTAAGCATCGATGGGATGTGTTGGACCAACAAATCCGACCCATGGAGGCCCCACCTCGCAACATGCAGGATTTGAAGGATCTGCTGCTAATATCTTGATGCCAGAAACCACAGGACACATTGAGAGGTCTTGTGGAGTCCATGCCTCGACGCATCAGATCTGTTTTGGAAGCACAAGGGCACCTGCAGGATAATGGGCGGCTGGTTCTAATGTTGTTTCTGATCAGTCAGCTCCATCACAAGCAGATTCCGATCAAACGGATTCCTATTAAAGGGTTAATTCACCCAAAAAATTTAATTCAGTCATTAATTCCTCTCCCTCATGTCGTTCTACACCTTCGTTCATCTTCAGAACACAAATGAAGATATTTTTGATGAAATCTGATGGTTCAGTGAGTCTCTATTGACACTTTCAATGTCCAGAAAGATACTAAAACATATTTAAAACAGGTCATGTGACTACAGTGGTTCAACATTAATGTTATAAAGCGACGAGAAAAACAAAATAACGACTTTATTCAACAATATCTAGAGATGGACGATTTCAAAACACTGATTCATGAAGCTTTACGAATCTTTTGATTCGAATCGGTGGTTCGGATGTCCAGAAAGATGATAAAACATATTTAAAACAGGTCATGTGACTGCAGTGGTTCAACATTAATGTTATAAAGCGACGAGAAAAACAAAATAACGACTTTATTCAACAATATCTAGTGACGGACGATTTCAAAACACTGATTCATGAAGCTTTATGAATCTTTTGATTCGAATCGGTGGTTCGTATGTCCAGAAAGATACTAAAACATATTTAAAACAGGTCATGTGACTACAGTGGTTCAACCTTAATATTATAAAGCGACGAGAATACTTTTTGTGCGCCAAAAAAACAAAATAACGACTTTATTCAACAATATGTAGTGACGGACGATTTCAAAACACTGATTCGTGAAGCTTTACGACTCTTTTGATTCGAATCGGTGGTTCGGATGTCCAGAAAGATGATAAAACATATTTAAAACAGGTCATGTGACTACAGTGGTTCAATCTTAATATTATAAAGCGACGAGAATACTTTTTGTGCGCCAAAAAAACAAAATAACGACTTTATTCAATTAAACGATTTAAAAAAAACTGATTCATGAAGCTTTCCGACTCTTTTGTGTCGAATCAGTGATTTGCGTATCAAACTCCCAAAGTCACGTGAGCTATTGAAATCGCGAATCACTTATGACGTAACGAAGCCTCGTTTACTGAAATCACGTGACGTTGGCCACTAATTCGAATCAAAAGATTCATAAAGATTCACGAATCAGTGTTTTTGAAATCGTCCATCTCTAGATATTGTTGAATAAAGTCGTTATTTTGTTTTTCTCGTCGCTTTATAACATTAATGTTGAACCACTGTAGTCACATGACCTGTTTTAAATATGTTTTAGTGTCTTTCTGGACATCCGAACCACCGATTCGAATCAAAAGCTTCGTAAAGCTTCATGAATCAGTGTTTTGAAATCGTCCATCACTAGATATTGTTGAAAAAAGTCGTTATTTAGTTTTTCTCGTCGCTTTATAACATTAATGTTGAACCACTGTAGTCACATGACCTGTTTTAAACATGTTTTAGTATCTTTCTGGACATTGAAAGTGTCAAGACTCACTGAACCATCAAATTTCATCAAAAACATCTATATAAAATATAAATACGACACGACGGAGAGGAATTAATGACTGAATTTTTTCCTTTTTGGGTGAACTAACACTTTAAAATGTGCAAAAATGTGCTGAACAATGTCTCTTCTCAGTGAGGAATCATGCCCACATGAACCCGAGCGTTTAAAAACCAGCAACTTATGCTATATAATCACTGCGCCTCGAGCGAATGCATTTGCATGCGAAATGACTAATATATAAATACCATACTGTGATTAAAAGCAGTGAGCTCATATATCTGTCTCAGTGCATTCTGCACACACACACACACACACACACACAGAGAGAGAGAGAGAGCCCATTCTGCAGCTGTCACTAGCTGACATGGCCCTGCAGCGCACCATGTGTTGTGTAAGTCTGATGAAAGCAGAGGTTCAGTAGTGGAGCGCACGGCTGCCTCGTCCCAGGATGCCTGGCCCTCTTGTTTCGTGCAGCGCGGTGGCGCAGCTGTTATAGTAGAGCATCACCCCTCTCCCTCCATCCCTCTCTCTTTCTCTGTTTCTTTCCCCTCCCTTCCATCTCTCCACTTCCTGACAAATAGGACAAAGATCTGTGAATCCTTAATTCCTCCAGTGGCACAGAAGCATTGAAGAGCGGAAAGCATCTGGTTATTCTGCTTTTCTTTTCTTTTCTTTTCTTTTCTTTTCTTTTTTTCTTTTCTTTTCTTTTCTTTTCTTTTCTTTTCTTTTCTTTTCTTTTTTTCCAGCCATCTCACATCTCAACAACCTTTCAGAGAGGAAAAGAGAAAGAATGAAAAGAGGAGGTCTTGCTTTAAATGCTAAATATAAGCAAGTTGAGGAGTCACTTGTTTTTCCCATATATATATATATATATATATATATATTAACGTTTTCTTATAGAACTCACGTGCACTTCTATTTTCTAACTTCCCCGAGGTAAATGTTAATGCTCTTTCTTGGCACAGAAGCTGAAGTGTGTTATTATTTTGAATACTTTCCAGTTTTGATACGCAGTGCTGAATATCAACAAACAGTTATCGGTTGATTTCCTTGAGTAAATACTGTGGCTCTGGCACAAAACTTTGTTTGTATAAGCATCCCAACCAGCTCGAGGTTCTTGAGGAAGCTCAAACGTGATGCGTAACGCCAGAACGTCACGCGAACATGCTTGAACTTCCGTCTAACTCAACTGGGGGGTGTTCCAGAAAGCAGGTTATGTGACATAGCCAGGGTATGTTTAAGAGTACACTGTGATGAATTACTGTAAAAATTACAGCATTATTTCACAGCCGCTGGCTGTTTTTTAATAATACAGCATATTGCTGTAAACTGCAATGCATTCTGGGGTCACGTGTTGGTTTGACTCAAATTTACAGAATATTGCTGTAAATTGACCCTTCGTAATTAAAAAAAATACAGTTATTTACTGTAATCAGAGAATACAGGGAAATTCTGTAAATTAAATTACAGTAGCACTACTGTAAATTTTACAGTAACTGGCTGGCAACCTTGCTGCCAGTATTATCCTGTAAAATCTACAGTAATTTTTTAACAGTGTAAGTAAGCTGATAACCTCAACTTTCGGTTCCACAAACAGAGGTTGCCATAGCAACTTACTCTCTGAACATAACCTGGCTATGTTTGAGGGTTAGTTTTCTTAAGAGGTATTCACACACTGTTAAAAAATTACTGTAAATTTTACAGGATAATACTGGCAGCAGGTTTGCCAGCCAGTTACTGTAAAATTTACAGTAGTGTTACTGTAATTTAATTTTCAGAATTTCCCTGTATTCTCTGATTACAGTAAATAACTGTATTTTTTTAAATTACGAAGGGTCAATTTACAGCAATATTCTGTACATTTGAGTCAAGCCAACACGTGACCCCAGAATGCATTGCAGTTTACAGCAATATGCTGTATTATTAAAAAACAGCCAGCGGCTGTAAAATAATGCTGTCATTTTTACAGCAATTCATTACAGTGTACTCCCTGATGCGTTTCTGGAACCAGCATACCTCGAGTTAATGGGTTCAGGGTAAATGTGAGGATAAGTTAACCTTGCTTTCAGGAACACCCCCCCAGATCTGTGAGTTGATCAATGTTTACATGTGAATAAAAGCCTAAATTCAATGTCCTCTTCAGAACATTTGGACTAAATCTCATTCCGACGCGTCAAAGCAGTAACTGTCAATGGAGACAGAAATTTCGTCAAAAACATCTTCATTTGTTTTCCGAAGAGGAGCGAAAGTCTTACAGGTTTGGGTCGACAGGAGGATGAGTAAATGATGACAGAATTCATCCGTTCAGCTGATATTTTGCTTGCTTTATTAAAAATTATACATATGTGCTCACCCTGGGTCTCTTTACACACTGTATTAAATATATATATCACTAATGGGAGATTAATGGGATCTTTTCTCAGGTGAAAAATATGACACGCAGGGAGAATCAATGCTTTCTAAGAGACATAAATTGAGATTTTTGACTAAAAATGCTGCGTTTTGAGCAGACTTAAGTCATCTGAGCAGTCAGTGACGGTCCCTGCGGTGGCAGCGGTTCAGTGCCGCCCCAGACGTGACCGTCTTCCTCTCGCTGGCCCGTGTGCAGACTTTTACTATTTAATTACGGCAGCTCCCGTCACACTGACTGCCAACTCCAGGGGTGAACGTGCAACGCTGTCTTTAAGACAGCCAACTTGTTCTCTCACTTACTGGCAGACGGATCTCCATGGCAACTACACTTGACATCGAGTATGGCGGTGTGGCTCTGTGCAGGTGGAGTTCTTTAACATAGTTCGCTTCAGGGCTATTAAAACACAGAGGAGTATAGGCCTCGGGAGTAAAATCATGGATGACTGAATATGGAAATACACTGTAAAAACGGATTTTCTCATGAATAAAACAAAGATGATTGGAAGGCTTTTTCTCTTTCTGCTTCAAAATGTCACGTTTAATTGAACGTGTCTCTTTGTAATTATTTTTGAATCCCACACCGATTTCGTTTCAGCGTATTTTCTCACCTCTGATCGACGTTTTTCTCTTAGCCGCGTCATTGCAAATAATAATAATAAAAATATAGATTTTTTTGATGTTACATATTATGCAAGCGTTATTAAAATGTGGACACTTACACTTTTCTACATTTGTTATTCATAGTCTCAAAACAAATACAAAGTTCTGTCATGAAACTCTAGATGGCACAGGCTAATTCTCTATAGGGCACAGCTGATTGGTTCTTGCTGTTTCAGCAGCCAATGAGCACGCGGCTCAACTTTCAAATACCGGTCTGCTATAGCAGTGGCAGTGTGCTTTCAGAAACCCTCCACCTTCCCCAGCTCCACCTGTATAGATCAGCTGCTGTGTGAGTATTGGCAGTAGCAAGCAGATCTGTTCAGCCAAGGCCATATTAAAGGGGACGTATCATAAAAATAGGACTTTTTCGTGTTTAAGTGCTAAAATCAGGCATCTACCGACCCAGAAAACCTGAAAACAGGACAACTCTGCTTTGTTTTGGCCTTTCTCGGCAAGCATGTGAAAAACCGAGCCGCTCAGATTTCGCTGACCGTGTGATGTAGGAAGGGGATCTTATTGTTATAATATTGCCATCTCTCGATTTGCACGTTTCCACCCATCGCGAGCGAAAACGCTGTACCAGTTCTAACGCCATAGCACAGATGCACAGGTGACACCCAACACTATTTAGAGGCTCATTAGCCTGAACGTTGGACGCTTCCGAGGGATATTTTGGAAAAAAATATCAGAGCATTTGATATCAACGTTCATCGTTTTGGCTGCGTGAGATTCTCCAGCTTTGTGGTTGTGGAGCTGTTGAAGCTCCGCCCTCTTCTGGAGCAGCCGCTCATTTGCATTTAAAGGGACACGCGCACAAAAACGGCGTGTTTTTGCTCGCACCCGAATCAAGCGATAATAAATGATCTGTGGGGGATTCTGAGCTGAAACTTCCCCGGAGACACCAGAGACTGATATTACATCTTGTGAAAAGGGGCATAACAGGTCCCGTTACCATGCCAAAGTGCATTTTCCACTTTCCAAGCCACCGCAAGAATAAATTAATAATAAAACACACCAACAGCCATGCCCTTCACAAACAGCGCTCGCATATCTCTTGATCAATGAATTCCGATGATTTCTCTCCCCTTGGTGTCGCCAGTCGTTCATGATTACGGGATGACAAAACTCCTTTTACATTCACAAATTCTAGCCAATGAAATGTTTTACAAAATGAACAGACATTCCCTGGACTCCTTTTCCCATTTTTAAAAATGCACGCATGTTTTGGAGTCGGCGAGGGTTCTGTTGAGGTGAAAAATCCTCTCCATTTCCGCCTAGCTTTCATTTCGCAGTTCCTTTGGCCTACAGGGCCATTCTTTTACACAGAGTCCATAGTGTACTGAAACGTTCATGCCTTTCTGCCTTAATGTCCCCTGTGGCAGCCTCCGTCGCCCATGAGAACTGCGTTTTTTTTCCTCCTCTCTGTCTATCAGAGGACTGTTTTCGTCCATTATGCATTCTGGCACCCAGTCAGTCATAAAGTGAGCGCGACACCCCGGTCTCCCGATCACCTGGCGACAATAACACACATCTTAATCTTCTCCTCTCCTTTGTACGGCGCTCACGTGGATTTATGGTAATTTAAGTGTAATACGTCAACGCGCATTGAAGGGCTATTGGAAAATCTTCCAAAGTTATTAAAGTGCTCATCATTTTCCAGGGATCCATAAAGATATTAGTCCTGTGCTGCGTTAGCAGAAACCATATTTCAAGCAAACCGGAGATAATGAACTGAGAGCAACATAATCACGTACACGTCCCAACTGGCCTGCAATGGGATTAAAATCACAACACGGCCGAGAACAAATTCAATATTGTTCTTCTGCTTCATCTAATGAGCCTTCAGTATAGTACACTAACATAATAGCCGTGTACTATTTCTGTGTATTGCACGCATGAAGTGATGCAAAGTAGTCGACTTGACTTTCCGTTTTAGTGCGACAAATGACATAATTACAACTGTGATTTTAACATCTCGTCGAGGAAAGACTTTAATGGAGTGAAAAAAAGATCAACTGCATTATTTTAATTCATTATAATTCAACTGACCCTTCGCAAAGCCCCGCCCCCCCTTTAGTGACCGTTGCTATGTCCGCTCTCGCGCCACACATCATGTTCTCACGCAGTGAAGAGGACGCTCTATTGTAAGAAAATATTGTCATTTTTTAAAGGAGTTTAATCAATAAATAGCGTGTTTAATGTGTCGCTCCTCGATCATCTCTAGTTCATTTATAGCATCAAATAAACATGCATGAACATCAGAAGGAATGTTGTTTCAAGACGTGATTCAAGTTCACCGACGTTCATCTACTCACAAAACGGCGGAATCGGGGTTACGATTGGTCAGATCGCCTGTCAATCAAACCGTTTGCCACAAGAGTTTCACACCATTCCCATTTTTTTGGTCTAAAATTGGTCTTTCGCAAAGCCCCGCCCCCTTTAGTTACTGTTGCTATGTCCGACGACCCATGCGCTCTCACGCCACACATCATGTTCTCACGCTGACGACGTATGAAACGGTTTCATATTTAAAATACTGTAGTTTTTAAAGAAGTTTAAGCAATAGTGTGTGTTTAATGTGTCGCTCCTCGATCATCTCTAGTTCATTTATAGCATCAAATAAACATGAATGAACATCAGAAGGAATGTTGTTTCAAGACGTTCACCGACGTTCATCTACTCACAAAACGGCGGATTCGGGGTTACGATTGGCCAGATCGCCTGTCAATCAAACCGTTTGCGAAGGGTCAATTAAAAAAGGCAACAATGAAGCAAACCATGTTGAAATGTCTATAGCTGTATACTGTTTTGCATACTAATTTAGAAAAATAGCATGCAGTATACGAAATATAGCGCGCCGTTTATTAGTGAACTAGCCGTTTTGAGGATAGTAATATTGCATCACTCCCTAAAAAAGTAACTTATTGTGTGAAGTTACTTGCATGTTTTTTTTGCTTTTTTAACAAGAAAAGTTCTATATTTTTGGCAAATGTAAAGGAATGGGAAAACAAAGTCACGTGCTCGAAAAAAAGTAACTCCGATATTCCCTTTTGAATTTAAAAAGCTGAAAAAGTCAGAGCTGGGATTCGTCGGCGTAAAACTACAAGGAAAAATCTGTGAGATAACGGTTTAAGAGATATAAGCTTCGTTAAGCTTTAATAATTTAATTTAGATACATTTTCATTATTGTTGACAATCATTACACAATATATATATTTACAGGTCATTATGAAATATCATTATAATTTACAGGATTTTATACAAAATTGCCTGACAGATGCCTTGATTGTATGATCCAGATCCTTTACATATTGTTAGTGAACTGAAGTGAGAGTTACCATAAATTTCAGAGTAGCAATACTTGCTTCAAGTCAACTTTGAGGCCTTTGGAAAAGATTCGCATCCTTTTTGCCCGATTTTTAAGCAGCAAGATTTTTTTTCTTCAACCAAAGTCTTCAACATTAAGAAATCTAATACACCAAAAAATACGTTTAAAGAATGAACCATAACATTAACATCTGATATTATAACTATTGAATCAGAAAGTTTCTTCTTTTTTTTTTTTTTTACCATGATGTAATATCAGCTACTAGTTTTCAACTTATATCTATCGATAGTGTTAATGGTTTACAGATATATTGCGTCTTTCTTCGCCTCCAAAACGCTTGAGAGATGTTAAACGGCCGTTCGCCCTCGCCAGCGGCTCACCACACAAAGTTTGTACAGTGTAGAGATGAGGACTGTTTAGCATTTACACGGCCGTGGTCCTGTTGACACAGCCGGAGCGGACCAGGGTAGCGGTCCGTGTCAGTCCGTCCGTTCCACGGGTTCATTCACACGTGTCCTTTGTCGTGGCCCAGCCTGTTCGCATACGTACTTCCCCTGCATCAGATCGTTTTAATAGGGCTGAGTTTCCTTGTTGGCCCAACATCAAAATCAAGAAGAAGAAGAAGAAGAAGAAGAAGAGGAAGAAAAAAACACAATAGTAAAAGGACCTGTTTTGAAAATACCCTGTATGGCTTCCTGACAGCGTCTTTGCATTGCATCCCGCAAACTCATTTGAAAGAACAGAAGAACCTTTAAAGTGTCAAATGAAAATGCATTGTGCTCCAGCTCTCTGCAAGAGATAAAGAAAACAAACCAAAGCATGCTTTTAAAAGATATCTGATATACAGCTTAACTATAGGAAAATAGACTTTCAAGACCGACTCCGTTTGTAAAGCTTTCTCGGATGCAGTTGGCTACGAAGTAAACATATACTAACGGAAAAAACGAATCCCTAAAATATATGCAAAGACAAGCATAAATATTTGATCCACAGAGTAATCTACATATGACAAATATAAGTGGTATATCGAAACTCTGGAACAAGCCCTGTACTGCACGTTTTTTTCTCCGTTTATTTGTCCGAAAAAAATCGAAAGAGAGTCCGTCCTGATTTTTTGTTGTTGTTTTTTTTTTTTTTTTTTTTTTTTAGTCTTTCCACTATATATTTGAAATAAATCAGCAAAAAAAAAAAAAAAAAAAGGTGTATTGTTTTATTCTCTCTTTTTTTTTTTTTAAACTCTTCTTTGTTTTTCTTTTTCGGTCCGTTTTCGCGCTCCGGATCTTTTTTTTTAATGCACGTAGTAAAGCCAGTACACTACGTTGAAGAAGGAAAACACGGTGGGGAAGATCATTCTCGACCACTTGTCGATGGAGTTGACGTCGGACAGGTCCGGGATGTTGACCTTGAGCTGGGAAGCCCGTCTCCGGAGCCGGCTCTTCTTCTGGGTGGCGTGGCGCTCCAGGGCGCTGTGGCCGTAGTTCTGCCGGGCCATGGCCGCCCGGCGGTACTGCAGGGTGGAGCTGTCGTAGGCCAGCATGGTGCTGCGCGGGTCGCCCAGTCCCCTGGACAGGTCGGACGGCCCCATCTCGTTCTTCATCTCCACCGTGGTCAGCCGGATGTCGTCGGCGGTCATCTGCGGAGAGAGGAAACATGGCTAAATACGCAGTCGTGCCGAGCAGCCCTTCGCAGCATTGTGTGCAAAACCAGCATTGTTCTGAGATCTGGGGGCGCAACCGGGAGCCGTCTTCAGGCTAATGCTGTTTTTCCATACGTTGGAATGATGCGCAATGATGGATATCATGAACTAGATGTGGAAAAGAAGCGAACTGTCCCGTTAAAACGATGATGAATGCAGCACAACGTGACACTGCACTCAGGCAATAACATCCAGCGTTATTTCCGAATTTCAACCGTGGCACGGTTAAAATTCTGTCTGCGTGTAAATAAAATGCAAAGAAATGAGGCAAAAACATGAAGGCAAAAGTCTAGATCAACAGGTTGCGGAGATGGAGGTAAGGAGAGGTTGCTGTCGTTACAGTCCTATATGACGAGTTAGCATTACTCTGGGTGCGGACGAGCGGACGCCGCTCGAAATGCTCGCAGGGATGGGCGTCTGGGAAAAGGCAGCAACTGAAAAAAGGGCAGGACAACGTAAGGGTGGAGATGATGATGGGCTACCATCATTGCTCTGAAGGAAGAACAGAAATCATAATAATCAAACAGGTGTGTTAACTTCTGCTGGGTCATCGCCATTGCATTGTTTTGACTTCAGGTACCTTAAGTCTTTGATCGCCTAGTCCTAATGCCGCGTCCTCCGCAAAGATCGGATCCCACATCGAGTCATACCCGTCAATTTCCCTCTGTTTCATTCTGGCATAGAGAGCATCGTCTCTCTGAACTACACTTCCCACCAACCACTGCAAGCATACAAAATCAGCACTGTTACAGAGGTCGGCCGCACTCAAGAGAGAGAGAGAGAGAGAGAGAGAGAGAGAGACACAACTCTTTTCAATGAGATTAGAAGGAAAGCCCTAGAGGCTCCGCCAGCCACGAGCTCGAGTCTGTTGTTTACGGCTAACAAAAGTCTGCGCCGATCTCCCGGATATTTCGCCGTCACATGTTTCTGAGGGTAAAAGCCCATTAGCTTGTGGTTGGTGAACAAGCTTATGCCAGTGGAAGAAATACAGCTATACATCCCCGAGCACCACTGACCCTGAAAGGACAACATATTACCTCAGAGAACGGACCACCTACTGACCAGAGGCCTTTGTCAACAAACCCTAATGTGTGTGTGTGTGTGTGTGTGTGTGTGTGTGTGTGTGTGTGCGGTCAGCTCGGCAGTACCTTGTTGGGGTCGGGCCTGAGTTTCTCATTGTTGGCCGTGGCGGCTTTTTCCGCCGCCTTCTTCTGCCGCTGAGGGCCTCTCCCGAAGAAGATATAATTGACGAAGGCGTACTCCAGCAGCGCCAGGAACACAAAGACAAAGCAGCCCATCAGGTACATGTCTATGGCTTTCACGTAGGGAATCTTGGGAAGGGTCTCTCGCAAGTGAGTGTTAATGGTGGTCATGGTCAGCACGGTGGTGATACCTGGAGTTCAAAGAAAGTGTTCAAGGAGAGTTAAGCACAGTCCTGCGAAGCTCGAGTCAATTGCAGCTTTATGTAACAAGAGAACGCAATTATCCGCCGAGCGAGCGATTACAGAGGTTACTCGTGTGTCGTCTTCAAACTCGCGAGCGTTGTGAAAACTCCAACGCCAACGCAAGCAGAAATCATTGCTTCCGGAGAGTTTCGGTCGACCGGTGGACGAGGGTGCGCTCACACTTGTCGTGTTTTGGTGCGATCGCTCGGTCAGTGCGGTGCATGCCATCCGAACCCTGGGGCGCTAAAAAAGACGGGCCTCGGTCCGCTTCCAAACGGACGGACGAACGCGACACGGACCGAAGACGTGCGAACGAACCAAAAACAGGACGCGATCGGAGTATCCGGAATGAGTCGAGGGCAAACGTGGAGCGACGAGGAGGTCAAGTTTCTGGAAATCCTGCTGCTGTTCTGAATGTGTTGAACATTTGATGAGCTCTTGGTGATTCTCAGCTGCTCAAAATAAAGCATGAAATGACGGCGTTTAATCCAGAACACGGCGTCGTTATGAACGTTCGGTAAGCGAGCGCCGTCGCCAAATATACGTCATAAAAGCCGACCAATCGGGTCGTGAGCGTATCCCTACGCCTTTGGTTCGGTCACTTCAGGCGTTAAAAATGCCAGTGTGAACGCTGAGCGGACCAGGACTATATGTTCTGTTTTTGTTTTTCGGTCCGGACCAAACGAACCGCAGTGTGAACGCACCCGAAAACATTGCTTTCGTGTGGTCGAATGTGTTCAAACGACCTCAAAAAGTGCGGAAACATTAGCCAGCCAGACGGGATTTAAACCAAGTTTGGTTTCGGTTTGAAGACCGAGCGCAATGTTCTTCGCCATTCCTGATTTCTAACGCACACTCGAGGCCGTCAGAGCGCAAACGGCATCAAAGATCTAAAACAAATGCGTGCATTTACCCGCCCGCAGACACTCCCCTCGAATAAATCAGGACAGAAGTGTTTGAGACTGAATAAAGGAGACAGATCAAAACGGGAATGTGTGCTCGTGATCCGATCGACCAAAACGCATCTTAACACCAGGTGGAAACGGCCGAACATTGCTACATTTTGGCGCACGACTCGCCTCGCTACATTAGCGATTCCTCAAATCATGTGACTTAAGACATTCGCCTGGTAGATTCTTTGATGAATAGAAGGTTAGAATATATCGGCTAGCAAATCGATATCGGCCGATATATATGTTATCGGTATCGGCCTGATATCGGCTGAGACACTTCAGAATTGCTGGAAATACGATTGAAATCACTTCAGTCATATCAGCTACGTGAAATTATGATTGTGTGCTTTTAATGGTGAGACTTTTGTTTTTGTAATCAGGCTGTCAAAAATTGAATGGCCAATATATCGATTATCGGCTTTCGGATATTAAGAATTATCGGCCAAAATGTTCATATCGGCGCATCTCTAGTTAAAATGACTTTTGTAACAATTAAATTCATCCTGTCTGAATTAAAAGCATTGAAAAAAAACTTTAGTTTAGGGTCCAATTCGCACTACAAACTACAACTTTTGCCTCAATAAACTCCGGCTTGTTAATAGTTGTTCAGTTTAGGCATGAGGTGGATTAAGGGATGTAGAATATAGTCAAGTACTAACAAATAGCCAAAATCCTAGTAATATGCATGTTAATAAGCGACTCGTTGACAGCAAGAATTGGACCTTAAACTAAAGTGTTACCAAAACAAATCTCCCTGTCCCCGAACCTCTGACGAGTGGGGTCTCTGGAGGGACTCGAGAGTGGGCTCTTTTGACTTGAGCAAGTAAGAAACTGCCCAGCAACCAGTTAAAATAGCTTACCAAACACCCGGAATACAGCACAGCAATGCTAAAAAACCACCCAGACCCGTGTGTCGCAGCGGCGACTTCTGCAAAGGCAAGAACATTTTCTGGAGAAAATGTCAAAATCTAGTTACATGATGGATTTTCGCCTCTAAGCTCACCTCTAACCATGTGCCAAATTAGTCAAAAACAATTCATCAGCATTTCCCCCATATTCCCAAATGTTTTATTTCCTCAGCGTCACACGCGTTAAGCTTTAGAAAACACGAAAATCTCATTTCGAAGGCACGTAAAGAGAGCGAGAGAGAGAGGGAGCTGTCAGGTCTGTAATAGAGATGCTGTGTTTCTGTTGAAACAATACAGCAGGGTTGAGACATGTGTTTCCTTGTCACATGCCCCTCACTGCAGACCGATTCATTCTGACAAGTTCACCCAAACACAAAAGGCCCAGCCTTCCTATCATCAGTGATCTATTCTCGCCGCCCCCCCCCCCCCAGTATCAACATCAGAAGAAGCCATTTTGTCATAATGGCAGGAACATGGCCCTGGACATAAAAAACGTCAGTAAAGAGCGACCGGAGGAAAGTTTGTCAGCTTAATCAGCAGTAATACATCAGCGCAGATCAGGAGAGGCTACAGAGCGCTCCTAATAGAGTTCGGAGCAGGAGGGAGGGGAGCTCCGGCAGCGCAGCATCTTCATTGGAGTGAGGCAGATTTAAGACCCACTCGAGTCCAAGCATCATACAATTTCATTTGCAATTTGAGCTTCCTCTTTTGGAGCACGGGCAGGCGCTAGTTTCTCCTAGGCAGTAACGAGAGAACATGGAGATCATATCGAGACACGTGTCCTCTAGAACGGTGTTTCCCAACCGGCACCAAACACTGGCAGCACCCTACGATACCTCGAAACTCAAGAACCGCCGTATATATTGTCATTATTTATTGCCATCATCTCATTTTTGATCACTTTATATGATGAGAGATTTTAGTTCATATATAAACTGTTACAATTGTATCACCTAATTTGTCTTCTCACTCAATGTGTGTGTGTGTTTTTACATTGGGGTTATTTTGTTGCAATTGTCCCGTCGCCGTTAGTTTGATTGACAGGCGATCTGACCAATCATAACCCCGAATCTGCCATTTTGTTAGTAGATGAACGTCGGTGAACGTCTTGAAACAACATTCCTTCTGATGTTCATTCATGCTTATTTGATGCTATAAATGAACTAGAGACGATCGCTTCACGAGGAGCTACAGCAAAGTACATTTTATTAATGAAATATGAAAGTGCATAGCAACAGTAACTAAAGGGGGCGGGTCTTTGCTTGATTTAAAACTTTGAACTGAATAAAAAAAAAAAGTAAACAAACAGTCAGGAATAGAACGAGTACAAATAAGCAAATTACTAAAAGTAGCACAAAAAATACAAAAGAATAAAGTTTTTTTTTTTTTAAAAAAAAGAATTTGCCTTAAAATAACCTTGGATAATCTTCACTGTAAAAATACAAGTTATACACTTTGTCTTTTGTTGATTAATTAACATTAAAAACACGGACAGCAGCAGGTTTATTAGGCTGCTGTCACTTTAAGAGCTGACGCGCGCATCCAACATACCGTTACACGTGTTTTCTTTCTCAACTGTGACATTAAAATGACAAAATTACATTAATATAGGACGTAACCAACTGTGTTCATATGAATACTCTGCAAGATGGACATTGTACAATGTTTTTGTGTGTATTTGACTGTTTAAGCGCAACAAGCCACGAAAATGCATTAAATTTGGCACTCGTGAACTGTTTGAGAGGCGGATTATGAATAAAAATGATGCCCACGCCCAAATTTAGACCAACCTTTCTTGTGATTTGAATTTTTATTATGAATTTGAGTGTGTTCATGAGTAGCTACGATTTCATCCAAAGTTGCGCAATATAGCATTAAAACATTTGCGAATAAAGCAGCGTTTCCATCCGGTGAGTCAAACTTCCCGATAAACTGGTGCTAAATATCACTAGGAGAAGCCACTGTTTCTATCTAATAAATTATTCACATCTCAGACGAAACGCAATAAACGTGTTGAGGCTTGATTTATATTTATAGGAATTATACCGAACCACATGGACGACAGACAAAAATAGCATTTCAGATGCTTTGCAACAAGATTTTTCAGCTGGTTAGTACAGTTAAGCCAAAGTCACATGATTTTTTGATGCGCATCGAGGAAATTTATGCCTTTCCATCATAGTTTATGCGCATATCGGATGGAAAATTTATGCGACTCAAAACGGCTGGTAAGTTTTTTATGTGCATCTTGGCGTAGTTGAGAAGCGATGTCCCAAAATGTGCATAAAAATAGGTGGATGGAAACAGAGCTATCGATGCCCGGGGTTGGGAAACACTACTCCAGAGATAATCTCTCAAACTGTACTCAGATATCAAAGATCTCAATATGCATTCACACATTTTTTTCTAAAGTCTTCTCAACAAATATTGGGAGAAACATTGATACTTGAATGAAACAAAGGACCCCAGTAGGTCTAGGTCTCTTGAGCAATGAAAGAACAACCTCTGAGCGATTCTCTTGATGTGTTAAGGTCACCTTGATTTTGCCAAGACATGTTTCTATATCCTCCGAGGAGGCAGTGCCTCCTCAAAAAAACTGTCAAATAACCCATATTACTAAAATAAAGCGAAGCAAAAAAAGTGTACTCGTTTTTATAAAGTAACATTGTCCAACAGCGACACCTGCAGGTGAAGTTACAGCCGAAGGCTTGCCTCCCCTGATCCCATTGAGTTAAAACAGACCCCCTAAAGTGTGTGTGGTGAGTTTGATCCTTCACAAACAGTTTGATTGACAGGCGATCGGACCAATCATAACCCCGAATCTGCCATTTTGTCCGTCAAAGCGGTCAGGGGAGTGAGTAGATGAACGTTGGTGAACTTGATAAATTGTGTGTCCTCACGCCTTTCCGCGCTTGAGACAAGCTTTACTCGCCCTCAAGCCATCCTAGATGTTTATGACTTTCTTCTTTCTGATGAACACAATCTGAGTTAAATTAATAAACATCCTGACGCATCCGAGCTTTATAATGGCAGTGAACGAGTGTGAAGCTCAAGAAAGTGCAAAACATACTCCAAACGACTCGAGGTGGAACACGTGAGGAGTACGTTTGCTTTGAATGGATGCACTTTCTTGAGCTTCACACTCGTTCACTGCCATTATAAAGCTCGGATGCGTCAGGATGTTTATTAATTTAACTCAGATTGTGTTCATCAGAAAGAAGAAAGTCATAAACAGGGCTGGGTGGGTTACTTTTAAAATGTATTTCACTACAGATTACAAAATACATGCTTTTTTTTGTTCCATTACTCAAGTTTAGTCACTTCATCTAAATACTTTAGAATACTTTGGAATACTAATAAGTGTGAAACAAACACAAAAAAGGTCATTGAGAGTTTTTATCTCACAATTCTGACTTTTTCCCTCAGAATTGCGTGATATAAAGTTGTGATTGTGAGTTATAAAGTCAGAATTATGAGATATAAACTCACAATATTGAGAAAAGTCAAAATTATGAGATAAAAACTCATAATATTGAGAAAAGTCTGAATTATGAGATATAAACTGACAATATTGAGAAAAGTCAGAATTATGAGATATAAACTCACAATATTGAGAAAAGTCAGAATTATGAGATATAAACTCACAATATTGAGAAAAGTCAGAATTATGAGATATAAACTCACAATATTGAGAAAAGTCAGAATTATGAGATAAAAACTCACAATATTGAGAAAAGTCTGAATTATGAGATATAAACTCACAATATTGAGAAAAGTCTGAATTATGAGATATAAACTGACAATATTGAGAAAAGTCAGAATTATGAGATATAAACTCACAATATTGAGAAAAGTCAGAATTATGAGATAAAAACTCATAATATTGAGAAAAGTCTGAATTATGAGATATAAACTGACAATATTGAGAAAAGTCAGAATTATGAGATATAAACTCACAATATTGAGAAAAGTCAGAATTATGAGATATAAACTCACAATATTGAGAAAAGTCAGAATTATGAGATATAAACTCACAATATTGAGAAAAGTCAGAATTATGAGATAAAAACTCACAATATTGAGAAAAGTCAGAATTATGAGATAAAAACTCACATTGAGAAAAGTCTGAATTATGAGATAAAAACTCATAATATTGAGAAAAGTCTGAATTATGAGATATAAACTCACAATATTGAGAAAAGTCAGAATTATGAGATATAAACTCACAATATTGAGAAAAGTCAGAATTATGAGATATAAACTCACAATATTGAGAAAAGTCTGAATTATGAGATAAAAACTCATAATATTGAGAAAAGTCTGAATTATGAGATAAAAACTCACAATATTGAGAAAAGTCAGAATTATGAGATATAAACTCACAATATTAAGAAAAGTCAGAATTATGAGATATAAACTCACAATATTGAGAAAAGTCTGAATTATGAGATAAAAACTCACAATATTGAGAAAAGTCAGAATTATGAGATATAAACTCACAATATTAAGAAAAGTCAGAATTATGAGATATAAACTCACAATATTGAGAAAAGTCAGAATTATGAGATATAAACTGACAATATTGAGAAAAGTCAGAATTATGAGATATAAACTCACAATATTGAGAAAAGTCAGAATTATGAGATAAAAACTCATAATATTGAGAAAAGTCTGAATTATGAGATATAAACTCACAATATTGAGAAAAGTCAGAATTATGAGATATAAACTCACAATATTGAGAAAAGTCAGAATTATGAGATATAAACTCACAATATTGAGAAAAGTCAGAATTATGAGATAAAAACTCATAATATTGAGAAAAGTCAGAATTATGAGATATAAACTGACAATATTGAGAAAAGTCAGAATTATGAGATAAAAACTCATAATATTGAGAAAAGTCAGAATTATGAGATATAAACTGACAATATTGAGAAAAGTCTGAATTATGAGATAAAAACTCACAATATTGAGAAAAGTCAGAATTGCAAGCAAAGAAGTTAAGATATAAATTTGCCATTGCAAGAAAAAAAATTCCGTATTGCAATTTATCATCTTTTAAGTTTTCACGTTTTTTACAATTATAAAGTGACTCACAAATAACTATACCGTAAAACATGAAAACAGTCGGGGATCATCCCGTGATGACCGGACAGTAGAGATTCAAGGCTATTCGAGGGTAATCTGAGACGTCAAGTTGGAATATCCCACATCCGACTATAAATGGAAGCTGAAATCTGATTTGTTAATGGAGTGCTGCAAGCATGACTCCTAAATGCCAGGAAGGAGTTTGCATTTTAGCACTTCCGAATCCATCATCCCGAAGTCAATGGGTTTCTTATTGGGTTGCTGGTTCAATGCCTGACATAAAGTTATAATTATGACACACTTGGAAAAAGAAGAGATTGTGCTGTCCCTCATTTATATACGTTTAGCTTTATCATGATGAAGAAAACGTGCAAGAGTCATAAACCTGAGCTTATTTTCTCCAATAATCCAAAAGCGAATGAAAAAAATCCTATCGTTTTTTTGTTGTTGTTGTTGTTGAGGGAACCAGCGTGACAAAAATACATCAATGCTGTTCCAGGACCAACAAGGATGTTGAAACAGAAACACGTCTTGGCAAAATCACAGTGACTGATGTATTACTCGACTGCAATGAGAAGCAAAACAGAAAAGAGCCCGTAAAACAAGTACCGGAAATCCAAGCGGATCCCTGAGCGAACAGAATAAAGATACAGTCCAGAGAGGTCAGCGGACTCAACTCGCATATAGAGGGTATGCAGTTAGTCAACACACATCACTTGATCGGCTGTCCCACCTAAAGCCACACGGGCAGCAGAAGCATCGTAGTTGATCCAGAAGGATACCCAGGACAGGATGGTGATTAGGATGGAGGGCATGTAGGTCTGCAGGATGAAGTAACCAATGTTCCTCTTGAGTTTGAAACTCAGAGACAGGCGTGGATACGAACCTGGTCCAAAAAACAAAGAGAGAGAAGGACAGTTTCATTCATGCTCTGTAGCAAAATCCATATTGGAAATTGGTGAAAATGAATCTTAGGGGTCTCATGTCACAATATATCGTGGATAAAAAACTTGGTGTCAGTTCTACACTGAACCACTATATATATAATGTTAAATATGATGTATAATAAAGCCATGGGGGAATATTTGTGGGTCGTGATAATGCCAAATGTCAAAAGTGGCCTACATGACTTTAAATCTATCTAGTCAATGAACACATTCATATTCTTCTGTATCGTCAGCTTCAGAATCATGAATATTTTTATTCTGGTGTCCAAACCTATTCATTTCCATCCCGATATGATACTAAATTTAGCCGTTTAATAGCCTTTTACCATATTAAACATCGAATCGTGACATGAGGGTGTCGTTTGGTGTCTTAACTTTAAAGACATTAACTTATCTTCGCCAATATATCTTTTTGGAACTTCATAAATGTTTCACTTTTGATGGATTTGAATTTTGTCCAAAACGTACTTTTGCGAACCAGTCCTTGGTTTTTCGCCCGATTGGAACGAAACCAGCGCAGAAATATTCTATGGAGTCTGAATATCAAGAATTATATATAAAAAATTGGTAACACTTTATTTTACAGTGTCATTGTTACATATATTTACTGTAGTAATATCTAGAAATTATGCATAATTACATGCAATTAACCCTAAACCAATCCCTCATCCTAACCCTACAGTAAGCACAGGTAGTTAATTGTCATTACTCAGGACTGAAATGTATAATTACACTGTAATACTGACAACTTAAAATAAAGTGTAGCCAAAAATTCCGATTCACGGTCGTTAAGAGCGGCAAAACGTTCGTAGAAGGCGGAGCCACGTTTACTAAAACGACTATAACTCTTGAACGGAATCTGATATTTTCACCAAATTTGGGAAACGTGTGTACGGCCTCAATCTTTGGTCACAGTAAAAAAAAATCATAGTGATTGGACACTTGGTGGCGCTATAACATGAAAAACCAAAACCGCTATTACTACACAACCGTTGGTCCAATTGGCGTGAAAATTGGCACGCAGTGTCTTGGTCCAAGAAGCCGTAATTGTCTATGAGGACATCGGCGTGTGTCGATCCTTGGTGAATAAAAGAGCAAAAAAAATCATCCTGACCCCAAACTTTTTAACGTTGGTGCTCCTAATTGATTATAAATAAACTGTTTTTAACATCAGCTCGCAGAGTAATTTGATAAATCAATGCATTGGTCCATCTCTAGTAAACAAACAGGCCGCAAATATATATTAGGTGGCAGACCAGGTCAGAATAATAAGCGCCGTGTCTGAGAGTGTGGGTAGAGTCAGACAGCCAGACTGCGTGACTTTATCTGTTCCTGAAAGGCAGACCAGTGATGATAATAAGACTGGAGAAAAACACAAATTATGTGCACTTACTCACATGCTTACTCATCGCGTACATCGCTTCAAGGTTTAGCGAAAGGACACTGTAACTATATATATATGCAGCATGCAATAACATCTGCACCGCAGCATTTCAGTTTGTAATAATTTGTTGGTTAAACTGCAGGGATCACACCGGGACGGGCCTTCCGTGCGCTCGCAGATGTGTAATGATCGCTCAAAAAAGAAATCATAATATTAGTTTTGCTTTTGTTTGCATCTCGAGTCTTGAATAATCATATCCTTTGCTTGGCGTCCTTCAAGGTTCAAATAAATAACTTTCATACCTTTCATTTGTAAATATGCATTATATATGTGGTAATCAAACGAGCAGTACCGTTGTCATAATAAAACTGCTCTTGCTGTGATATAATATTCCTGGTCATACCGCCCACCCCTAGAGTACATCAAACAGAACTTTTGAACAGATCTGACTCATGGTCCCAATTGTACAACACACAGAAAAGAGAATAACGTCAACCTGTGGAGAAAACCACGTTCTTCGAGATGAGCTTGTAGTCCACGATGGAGAACTGAGGTAATTCTATCCTCTCCACGCCTGTGACGGCTCCATTTCCCCCTCGCCAGTAAAACTCGATGTCATCCGTGGTGTAGCCATCTGGAGGATCCCAAACACATGTGCGTTAAAACAAACGGAACATCTGAGAGCATCTCCAATCACGGGAGGAAATGCGCTCTGGATAAAGACTGCATTACTTCCGTCTTTAAGGCACTTTAAAACCAATACAGAACAAAACAGGACATTACATGCAACATTTATTAAAATATTAATATAATAATTTAAATAATCATATTTTAATATGATCAAATATCAATTTTATATAAATCTATTCATATAGATTTGCTGCTTTGTTGATCATCGTCCTAAAGAGGTTCATTTAAATATTATAGATTTATATTTATATATAAATATTATGAATTTTTATAAAACCCATTTTTCCAATATTTGGGACTAATGTCTAAAAGTGTCTAAAAGCATAAGGCCTAAAAGTTTTTTATTAAAATATAAATATAACAATATTTTAAGTATAGTATAGTTTTAGTATATATATACATTTTTTTATACATTTATAAAATATTTTTTAAAAATTAATATATATATATATATATTACAAGACATTTGTATTCACATTTAAATATTACAAATATAATGATATTTTAATATTACTATACATATATTTTATATAGATGTGATAATATTTTAATAATTGACATAAAGCAATTTTTTAAAACCCATTTTTTCCAAACAATATTTGGGACTAATGTCTAAAAGCCTAAAAGTTTTTTATTAAAATATAAATATAACAATATTTTATATAATAATCTTTTAATAAAACATTTTTAAAAAATTAAAAAATTCTTATATATTAATAATATTTTAATAATTAACATAATGCATTTTTTTAAAACCCTTTTTTTTTCAACCAATATTCAAAACATGTTTAAAAAAAAAACATTTTAGCAATAAATAATCAAAACGTTTACCATTAAAACAAAACTAAATGCAAATGTGGGTAACAGGGCTGTAAATGTCACTCAATAGGACCAAAAAGTTTGTTTTTTAATAATTGATCAATTATATTTGACATTAAAATATATTTACGAATTATATTTAAAAGGGTGAAGCACATTTTTTCATATTTCAATTGTCTTGAAGTGAGTTATGAGGGTGGAAAAATGCACAGAACATATAAAAATCAAATATGCGTCATGAAATTCCTTTAACTGTATTCCACTCAATTTCAATTTCGATTCAAATTCCACCATAAAAGCAAGACGATTCTTAAACGTGTGCAACGACCGAAAACACGCGACGCTTCCCATAAATCAACGGGACACCAAAGCGCACCATATTGAAGGGTAAAATAAATATTGACGGTGACATTTAGATTTCAAAACAAGTAAATCATTAAATTATGTAAGGGCAGAGCCGGTTATGAAACAGACACGAATCCACATGCGTGAAGGAATTCGTGTTTGCGCTCGTTCTCCGTCCTCGCCGAGGTTCCTTCTCCGTCTGCACCAGTTTGTCTGCGTGCAACTTATAATGAGAACCAGTGACCTATTTAGTGTATTGAATAATTAAAGATGAGCTTCTGATTTCTTCATATTCAAGGGAGTTATCTCTGCATGACTTAGCAACCAGGTACAGACTTAAAAAGGCCAACAAAGCTGTAAGCCTTATAAAGCATTAATGAACTACTCAGCGACTAAGATAACAAATACAGCTTTTTCATTCCGTTTAATGGGCCGGAGAGCAACGTGATGTGTATATACGACAGGAGCTTCAGCCATGTGACAATCATCCGATATGTCTTCTTAGCGTGGGAGCATTTGGAGTCCATAACCGCGTAAGGTTGAGTCGTGTTCACCCCGCTGTCTGAAAAGGCTTTTAAATGGCGAGCGAGAGAGAGAGAGAGAGAGACGAGGACTCTAGAGAAAACGGCTGCTGGACTGGGAAGCACTGGTGTTTCACTTTCCATTAAAACTATTATCTCCGTGCCACCGCGTCTGACGCCGTCAATTGACTGGCTGATTACTGTCAACAGATCACATCGCTTTCCTCTGCTCTGAGGGGTTACCGCTACTGCTCCATCATTCCCTCGGGGCCTGGAGAGAAACGAGAGGAAAAAGGGAATCCAGACTCGAGCGGAGAGCGTCTACTTTGCTATGCTTTCAAATCTGCTTCTGAATCGCGGCCATTAAAAATGCATCGAGAATCGAGTTTATCAGGGAGAAGTGGGCTTAAGCTTGTGTCTCATTAGCCTGCGTGAACACGGCGCACGCTGACGCAAAACATCCCAGTTCCGGGATGTCACGTCGCAGCCCTATGAGATGCAGGCGAAACGTACGAGGAAAACGCGCGATTGCGCGAGGTCGCTGAGAAACACGAGTCTGGGGGAGGAAATGAGAGGCGGATCGCGAATGACAAGTGTATTGGGTTTCGTTTTGAACTGAGATATATATATATATATATATATATATTTAAATTCAATCATTATGTAAGTATACACTTGCAAAGTGTAAGATCTGCTGCTGCGGCATAAACAGACGTGCTTAAATCCTGTAGCCGCTCTTGGCAGGTGGAGCTGGGGAGGTGGAGGGGCTCAGAGGATCTAGCTGCTACAGCAAACCAGACTATTTAAATGTTGAGCAAGCAATCTCAAAATCTATCTATTTACCTATCTATCTATCTATCTATCTATCTATCTATCTATCTATCTATCTATCTATCTATCTATCTATCTATTTACCTATCTATCTATCTATCTATCTATCTATCTATCTATCTATCTATCTATCTATCTATTTACCTATCTATCTATCTATCTATCTATCTATCTATCTATCTATCTATCTATCTATCTATCTATCTATCTATCTATCTATCTATCTGTCTGTCTATCTATCTATCTATCTATCTATCTATCTATCTATCTATCTATCTATCTATTTACCTATCTATCTATCTATCTATCTATCTATCTATCTATCTATCTATCTATCTATCTATCTATCTATTTACCTATCTATCTATCTATCTATCTATCTATCTATCTATCTATCTATCTATCTATCTATCTATCTATCTATCTATCTATCTATCTATCTATCCATCTATCCATCCATCTATCTATCCATCTATCCATCCATCCATCCATCCATCTATCTATCAATCTATCTATCTATATTATATATACACACACACACACACACACACACACAGTGGTGCTATTTACATCGTTGACAGTTGTATTAATTGTTTTAACTGTTAAATCAAGAAAATATAGTAACAATATTGTAGTGTAATTTTTTTATGTAATTTTTGTGTCCTTGTTACATATGTCACATGTATTTATGTAATAATACTCCAATGACCTCAAGCCGTCCTGGGTGTGTATGACTTTGATTCTGACGAAGACGATCTGAGAAATGTTAATAGATATCCTGACGCGTCCGAGCTTTATAACGGCAGTAACGCGCTACCGAACGAGTGTGAGCTGAAGAAAGTGTCTCCATCCATCATAAACATATCCCACACGTCTCCGGACGCTTAATAAAGGCCTTCGGAAGCGATGCGCTTGTGTATAAAAAAATCCATATTTAACAAGTTATGAAGTCATTTTCATTTTCACTTAATTACAGTGTAACAAAGACACCTTCAAATAAAAATAACCATAAATATTTTACATATAAAAAAACAAATATGCATATTTAGCATATCACACACACACACACACACACACACACACACACCGCTCTTTAGTCACAGTGTTTCTAATGTTAAAATATATTTATTGTTGGGATTTAATGGATTCAAAGATAGATTGCATGAAGATTCATCAAAAGCAAGTCTTAATATTATAATATATATATATATATATATATAAATGCTAAAAAGTGTAAAACAAAGTACTTAAAAAGTAATAAAAATTTCAGTTGACCTCTAGTCATGGCATAAATACAAATTATTAATAAAAAACTAACTATTTAATGATAATAAAATATAATTTATACATTATTATTATTATGATATTACATTACATATTTGATTGTTTTTTAATATTATTTTGCATTATTATTGTAATAATTATGCATATATATATATATATATATATATACATCCATGTATACATGCAAATATTACTTAAATATATACATTTATGTATGTATATTTCTATATTTTTTAAATATTATTTTGCATTATTATTGTAATAAATATGCATATATATATATATATATTCAACATAAGTTTCCATTCAACATCCTTCAGGGCGTTTAATTCAAATTTACTCTCATGAAATAAAAGTGAGCCAATTGGTAAATTCCACATTTTGCATCACCTTGAAGAGAACAGAGGGAAAGAGTAAAAGAAGAGGGGAAAAGAGCCCGAAATGGAGGGGAAAACAGGAAAAGTGCGCAGTGCATTAGCAGCTGAAGGAAGCCGGGCCTGACCCTCACTGTTTTGTGCTGCTTAACGCTTCTGGCAACTTAATGATCAAACGGAGGCAGCCTGTGCCTGAGCATCACATCACAGCGCTGTAATCCATGACTCCAGGGATGCAGATAAAACACTGAGAAGACCTCTCATTCTTCTCTTATGTCTCTCACTTTTTATTACAAGAAAAATTGCGTTACACACAATTACAGGCAATAATGACAAAATAGAAAGCCCATTCATCTTGATAAAGAGGGAGATGATTAGCTTTTGTTATGCCTAGAACTGCATGATTTAGTCCCGCTGTCACGGTACAGCCGAACAAGCACGTCATCCGTGTTTAAAGGTCCCGACATCACGTGCTTTTAACGTACTTTTCTATTGAATCGGGCGATATCGGCTTCACAGATCAATGGGGCGTTTCTACAGAACGGGACAGAGCTCAACAACACTTAAACCTCTGTGTGTTCGACGGGAAACAACAGCGTTTACAGGCCGAGGGACTTAATGCATCGCCCGCATCAATTATTCAGCTGCTTCACTAATAGCCATTTACTTTCAAATGCGTCGCTTTTTAAGCTTAGTGTGACAGTATCGGATAAATCTAAAATTGCATTTGTGGTGGTGATATTATTATTATTATTATTATTATTATTAAGAATGATGTCATTATATTTAATCAAATTATTAATAAAAAAGTTCATAGTAAAAATAAATACATTTATGGATTATTATTTGTATGATATTACATTACTTATTTAATTGTTTTTTAATATTATTTTGTCATTATCTATTATCTAGTCATGGCATAATTACAAGTTATTAATAAAAAACAAACTCTTTCATGATCATATAAAATATACATTATTATTATTATCATGTTGTTTCATTATTGTGGTAATAAAATAAAATATATCACTTAAAAGTTCAACATGACAAACGCTAGAAAAATAATAAAAACAAGTTCATAATAAAAAAAATAATAATTTATACAGTATATTATTATTATCATCATCATCGTTTCATAATTTTGGCAGTAATAAAAATAAATATTCTGCATATCACTTATAAGTTAAACATGACAATAAATGCTAAAAAGTGTACTTAAAAAGTGATAAAAATCTCTAGTCATGGCGTAAATACAAGCTAATGATAATAAAATAGAATTTATACATTATTATTATTATTATTATGATATTACATTACTTATTTAATTGTTTTTGAATATTATTTTGCATTATTATTATTGTAATAAAATAAAAAAATGATATCAGTTGACGTCTAGTCATGGCATAATTACAAGTTATTAATAAAAAAACAAACTCTTTCATGATCAAATAAAATATACATTATTATTATTATTATTGTTACACATTTGATTGTTTTTAAAATTATTTTTCATTGAAATTAAATTAAATTAAAATTCATTCTGCAGAAAAATCAGTTCACCTCTATTTAAAAAACCAATAAATTATTTAATAAAATATATATATATATATATAATATAATTTATACATGATTACTATTAATAATAATATTATTATTATCATCTGAATTTTTTAAATTTTTTTTAATAATCCTGATTTTTCGGTTTTTTTTTTTCATTTTCGTGTTTAAAAAAAAAAAGCATCAGCTGACCTCCAGTCAGGGTGATGATGAAAGACAGATCGATGTGGTGCAGTGAGAGAATGAGAGTCGAGTCAAGAAGGACAAAAGGTGCAGCACTCACAGCTCTCGATCTCCAGCGTGCAGTTCTGCTCATCCAGCGGGTATCGCCTCAGGTCCATCATACAGGCAGCGGTGGTGGTGATCCTGAATGCAAAGCAGAGACAAGGGACTGTGGGGATTACTGACGCTTCTCAAGGACAACAGAGACGAGGCAGAGCGAGAGCAGCCCTCCTCCCTTCCCTCCATCTCTATAATCAGACCGGTCTCACTTCTGAAGCTCAGAATGACAGGGAAAAGAATCCACTGCAGTGGCTCTCCGCCTAAAAATGGGCTCGGATGGTGCAGGGAAAAACAATCAATACATTCTATACAATCTATTGCATGAAATGGAAGGTTTCGACGCTCACTTCAGAACGACGGACGGAAAAACAACCGGCTTTTTCACGGGAAATTAAACGATATTTAATAGATGTCCCTGAACTTTGTGCGGGTTTTTAAAAGTTAATCAATCTTGAGAATCTTGCTTATCTTCAATAATTTCGCTCACAGTTCAATTCGAGAGCTTTGAGAGTGTTTGCTATTTTTTTTTTTTTTTTTTAGAGAGACAAATGTGAAAGTTTTCACCCACCAAATTGCCTGTAAAAACTAAATGGAGGCTGATCTGTTGTGAGGATATTTACTCTCACCCTCCGTCGAGACGTTTCACGTGTCAACGTTTTTGGTTAAAGAGATAGTTCACCCAAACATGGAAATTCTGTCATGATTTACGCACGCTCGTGTCGTTTCAAACATGTATGAGTTTATTTCTTCCACTGAACACAAAATAAGACGTTTTGCTGAGTGTTTGTAGCCAAACTTTTGATGAACCCCATTCACTTCCATTGTATTTTTTTTCCTACACTGGAAGTCAATGGGGTTCATCAAATGTTTGGTTCTAAACATTCTTCCTTCGTGTTCAACGGAGGAAATAAACTCGTTTCACAGGTTTGGAACAACTTGAGGTGAACTATCGCTTTAAATATTATGAGGGACCATGATAAAAAATGATCATTTATAACAAACACTTACAATATTTTTGTAAAAAATTTAATGAGAATTGTCCATTTCTGTCCGCACAACAGCTCCAACAAATTTATAGACAGCACATCACACCTTAATCAAGAAACGGGTGACAAAAAAAGAGGAATATTAAATATTATAATAATAATATGTTTGTGTATCCTTATTTGAGTTTATTTTTTTGTATTTTTTGTGTGTTATTGTTTTGTTTTGGTCACATGATTTGAATTATATATCACCTGCTGTCTATAAAGACTTGATTTTATTCCACATAGATATATGTGTATATATATATATATATATATATATATATATATATATATATATACATGTAAATATTACTTAAATATATACATTTATGTATGTATATTTCTAAGTACATAATTAACATACATATATGCATATATATATATATATATATATATACGCATGTATGCATGTAAATAGTTCTTAAATATATACAT
>CM074297.1:19683643-19748643 GCA_037194245.1 Opsariichthys bidens
CACCATGTGTAGTAATTTAGATTTGCTAAAGTCTATTATGTCCTAAATTAGTCAACTGCATTCAGACAGAAGTGGTCCAAACTGCACTGTAACGCTTCTTAATTGGGCCTAGAACATAGACTTGTTGAACACCTCATAATGTTTGTTTACTGAGTTATACTGTGCTCCAAAATGTGCTGAATCAGACACATCGCAATGCAATAAGCCTAAATTAGTAATCTCCTAAATTAGTCAACTCTATTTAGACAGAAGTGGTCTGAACTGTACAGTGACGCTTCTTACTCGGACCTAGTACATAGACTTGCTGAACACCTCATAATGTTCGTTCACTGAGTTATGTTGTGCTCCAAAATGTGCTGAATCAGACACATCACAATGCAATAAACCTAAATTAGTAATCTCCTAAATTAGTCAACTCTATTTAGACAGAAGTGGCCTGAACTGTACAGTGACGCTTCTTACTCGGGCCTAGTACATAGACTTGCTGAACACCTCAAAATGTTCGTTCACTGAGTTATGTTGTGCTCCAAAATACGGTGAATGAGACACATCGCAACACAATAAACCTAAATTAGTAATGTCCTAAATTTGTCAACTCTATTTAGACAGAAGTGGTCTGAACTGTACAGTGACGCTTCTTAATTGGGCCTAGTACATAGACTTGCTGAACACCTCATAATGTTTGTTCACTGAGTTATGTTGTGCTCCAAAATGTGCTGAATCAGACACATCGCAACACAATAAGCCTAAATTAGTAATCTCCTAAATTAGTCGACTCTATTTAGACAGAAGTGGCCTGAACTGTACAGTGACGCTTCTTAATTGGTCCTAGTACATAGACTTGCTGAACACCTCAAAATGTTCGTTCACTGAGTTATGTTGTGCTCCAAAATGTGCTGAATCAGACACATCGCAACACAATAAGCCTAAATTAGTAATCTCCTAAATTAGTCAACTGGATTTAGACAGAAGTGGTCCAAACTGCACTGTAACGCTTCTTAATTGGGCCTAGAACATAGACTTGTTGAACACCTCATAATGTTTGCTTATCGAGTTATGCTGTGCTCCAAAATGTGCTGAATCAGACACATCGCAATGCAATAAGCATAAATTAGTAACCTCCTAAATTTGTCAACTCTATTTAGACAGAAGTGGCCTGAATTGTACAGTGACGCTTCTTACTCGGACCTAGTACATAGACTTGATGAACACCTCATAATGTTCGTTCACTGAGTTATGTTGTGCTCCAAAATGTGCTGAATCAGACACATCACATCGTAACACAATAAGCCTAAATTAGGAAAATTTGTCAACTCTATTTAGACAGAAGTGGCCTGAACTGTACAGTGACGCTTCTTACTCGGACCTAGTACATAGACTTGCTGAACACCTCATAATGTTCGTTCACTGAGTTATGTTGTGCTCCAAAATACGGTGAATGAGACACATCGCAACACAATAAACCTAAATTAGTAATGTCCTAAATTTGTCAACTCTATTTAGACAGAAGTGGTCTGAACTGTACAGTGACGCTTCTTAATTGGGCCTAGTACATAGACTTGCTGAACACCTCATAATGTTCGTTCACTGAGTTATGTTGTGCTCCAAAATGTGCTGAATCAGACACATCGCAACACAATAAGCCTAAATTAGTAATCTCCTAAATTAGTCGACTCTATTTAGACAGAAGTGGCCTGAACTGTACAGTGACGCTTCTTAATTGGTCCTAGTACATAGACTTGCTGAACACCTCAAAATGTTCGTTCACTGAGTTATGTTGTGCTCCAAAATGTGCTGAATCAGACACATCGCAACACAATAAGCCTAAATTAGTAATCTCCTAAATTAGTCAACTGGATTTAGACAGAAGTGGTCCAAACTGCACTGTAACGCTTCTTAATTGGGCCTAGAACATAGACTTGTTGAACACCTCATAATGTTTGCTTATCGAGTTATGCTGTGCTCCAAAATGTGCTGAATCAGACACATCGCAATGCAATAAGCATAAATTAGTAACCTCCTAAATTTGCCAACTCTATTTAGACAGAAGTGGCCTGAACTGTACAGTGACGCTTCTTACTCGGACCTAGTACATAGACTTGATGAACACCTCATAATGTTCGTTCACTGAGTTATGTTGTGCTCCAAAATGTGCTGAATCAGACACATCACATCGTAACACAATAAGCCTAAATTAGGAAAATTTGTCAACTCTATTTAGACAGAAGTGGCCTGAACTGTACAGTGACGCTTCTTACTCGGACCTAGTACATAGACTTGCTGAACACCTCAAAATGTTCGTTCACTGAGTTATGTTGTGCTCCAAAATACGGTGAATGAGACACATCGCAACACAATAAACCTAAATTAGTAATGTCCTAAATTTGTCAACTGGATTTAGACAGAAGTGGTCCAAACTGCACTGTAACGCTTCTTACTCGGACCTAGTACATAGACTTGATGAACACCTCATAATGTTCGTTCACTGAGTTATGTTGTGCTCCAAAATGTGCTGAATCAGACACATCGTAACACAATAAGCCTAAATTAGTAATCTCCTAAATTAGTCAACTCTATTTAGACAGAAGTGGCCTGAACTGTACAGTGACGCTTCTTACTTGGACCTAGTACATAGACTTGCTGAACACCTCATAATGTTCGTTCACTGAGTTATGTTGTGCTCCAAAATACGGTGAATGAGACACATCGCAACACAATAAGCCTAAATTAGTAATGTCCTAAATTTGTCAACTCTATTTAGACAGAAGTGGTCTGAACTGTACATTGACGCTTCTTAATTGGGCCTAGTACATAGACTTGCTGAACACCTCATAATGTTCGTTCACTGAGTTATGTTGTGCTCCAAAATGTGCTGAATCAGACACATCACATCGTAACACAATAAGCCTAAATTAGGAAAATTTGTCAACTCTATTTAGACAGAAGTGGCCTGAACTGTACAGTGACGCTTCTTACTCGGACCTAGTACATAGACTTGCTGAACACCTCAAAATGTTCGTTCACTGAGTTATGTTGTGCTCCAAAATACGGTGAATGAGACACATCGCAACACAATAAACCTAAATTAGTAATGTCCTAAATTTGTCAACTCTATTTAGACAGAAGTGGTCTGAACTGTACAGTGACGCTTCTTAATTGGGCCTAGTACATAGACTTGCTGAACACCTCATAATGTTCGTTCACTGAGTTATGTTGTGCTCCAAAATGTGCTGAATCAGACACATCGCAACACAATAAGCCTAAATTAGTAATCTCCTAAATTAGTCAACTCTATTTAGACAGAAGTGGCCTGAACTGTACAGTGACGCTTCTTAATTGGTCCTAGTACATAGACTTGCTGAACACCTCAAAATGTTCGTTCACTGAGTTATGTTGTGCTCCAAAATGTGCTGAATCAGACACATCGCAACACAATAAGCCTAAATTAGTAATCTCCTAAATTAGTCAACTGGATTTAGACAGAAGTGGTCCAAACTGCACTGTAACGCTTCTTAATTGGGCCTAGAACATAGACTTGTTGAACACCTCATAATGTTTGCTTATCGAGTTATGCTGTGCTCCAAAATGTGCTGAATCAGACACATCACATCGTAACACAATAAGCCTAAATTAGGAAAATTTGTCAACTCTATTTAGACAGAAGTGGCCTGAACTGTACAGTGACGCTTCTTACTCGGACCTAGTACATAGACTTGCTGAACACCTCAAAATGTTCGTTCACTGAGTTATGTTGTGCTCCAAAATACGGTGAATGAGACACATCGCAACACAATAAACCTAAATTAGTAATGTCCTAAATTTGTCAACTGGATTTAGACAGAAGTGGTCCAAACTGCACTGTAACGCTTCTTACTCGGACCTAGTACATAGACTTGATGAACACCTCATAATGTTCGTTCACTGAGTTATGTTGTGCTCCAAAATGTGCTGAATCAGACACATCGTAACACAATAAGCCTAAATTAGTAATCTCCTAAATTAGTCAACTCTATTCAGACAGAAGTGGCCTGAACTGTACAGTGACGCTTCTTACTTGGACCTAGTACATAGACTTGATGAACACCTCATAATGTTCGTTCACTGAGTTATGTTGTGCTCCAAAATGTGCTGAATCAGACACATCGTAACACAATAAGCCTAAATTAGTAATCTCCTAAATTAGTCAACTCTATTTAGACAGAAGTGGCCTGAACTGTACAGTGACGCTTCTTACTTGGACCTAGTACATAGACTTGCTGAACACCTCAAAATGTTCGTTCACTGAGTTATGTTGTGCTCCAAAATACGGTGAATGAGACACATCGCAACACAATAAGCCTAAATTAGTAATGTCCTAAATTTGTCAACTCTATTTAGACAGAAGTGGTCTGAACTGTACATTGACGCTTCTTAATTGGGCCTAGTACATAGACTTGCTGAACACCTCATAATGTTCGTTCACTGAGTTATGTTGTGCTCCAAAATGTGCTGAATCAGACACATCGCAATGCAATAAACCTAAATTAGGAAAATTAGTCAACTCTATTTAGACAGAAGTGGCCTGAACTGTACAGTGACGCTTCTTAATTGGTCCTGGTACACAGACTTGCTGAACACCTCATAATGTTTGTTTACTGAGTTATGTTGTGCTCCAAAATACGGTGAATGAGACACAAACAATAATAATAAGCAAAACACAATAAGCCAATGACGGCTAAAACTATACTTGCAATATTAATTTAATTCAGACAGAAGACATTCAGACATTTCAATGAACAAGTTTAGTCTCGGCCTAAGACAGCACTGACTGTTTTATACACATTCCACACAAAAGCAGAACATATTTTCTCAATCTGCCAAGTAATAATCTGATTGGCTTGGTTTACACAGCTTCCAGGAGTAAAGGCATACAGGTTTTTAATTGGTTCATATGGAAACAAAGTCATGTTTAAAAAAGGTACTAGAGTTTACTATAAAAGTCCTGTATGTTATTGAGAAAGAACTGATGACTAAATTGAACGATACTCTTTAGTTTGAGCAAGGAAAATACTTCAGTCTTTTTGTGTCTAAGTGGGTGATTCTTGAATAAGCAGCGATGTGAATCATTATCTATAGACAAGAAAAACGATACAATACTATCAGCACTTGACATTAACTTTTAACAGACACTGTGGTTTTACAAAGTTACTAGCCACTCAGCATTTTCACTGGCCACAATTTTGACAATAGATATACCATGGGGAAAAACTGCGTTATAGATATTTTTAATATTATCTCATAATTTGGCAGCAGATATATTAGGCTGCTGTCACTTTAAGAGCTGACGCACGGATCCATTATACTGTTACACATGCGTTTCTTTCTCAACTGTTTACATTCACTTCAAACAGACTGCATTTTGACATTATTTTGTGTTTAACTGAGTGTTAACAGTGAAAAAAAGACCTCAAGAGGCAGCTTTATGTATATATGTAGCGCAAAATCAGCGGGAATGAGTAAAAATATAAGCAATTCGCCAGAGGCGGGTTTGTGTGTCAACTCGCTGTCGCATAGACGAGAGAGAAAGAGCAGCTAGTACAACTTTTTGGAAAGCATGGAAGCCTTTTTGACATCTTAGCACTTAGTTTATTATTCCAGATGCCTTTTTAAAAAAGTACAATTGAAAAATGTATTTATCACAACTAAAATTCAACCCTATTAGGTTACACACCACTGCTGAAATATACCTGCATTTGGCGGGTGTTAACGTGCACTATGCATCAAAGAAAGTTCCTTGGTTTTTACAGGCTCCAAACAATTAAAATGTGAAACTAAACGAATATGAAGAAAGGCATAATCATAGAAAATGTTTTGACATTAGCCCATTAAAACAAGGATAACACAGACTGCTAAGCTATAAAATGACTCAGTTGTCGTGTGATGACTTGGAAATTGTATTTAAGCCTGTGAATTGTGTTGGTGGCTGCATGATTGGTTGAAGTCCTTAGATAATCAGATCTACCTGCCTGTGCTGAATTTTCAGACTGAGCTCTCACAGGGAGTTATAGAGGAGCGCTGTTGTTTTCTTCTTCTCCTGGTAATTGAGGAACATGCTTTGGCAGGTTTAGTGGAGCAGGGCACCTACACGGACAACACACTCACCATCTTCCAACACTCTTTTGTGTCAAACTGCAACAGAGCACAGATTCTCACTAAATTTCAAATGTCACAAAAGAGAACGCTCTATTACTGCCTCCTCAACACATGCTCGCCCGCTCACACACATGCGGCCGCAGCCGGCGCTGTCTCACATGCGAAGGTCTCCATTGACAAAGCAGCGCGCTGGCAGTCCCAGCAGCAATGTTCCGCGGGCCAGGTCACGGCACTCTCACACATTCCCATCAATTTTTCATCATGTGCATTTAGTGTTTCTGCACGCATTTTCCCTTTTGGGTTATGTAAAAATAGCTTATGTAATTAGGCGCTTACATAATGAAGCGTTATAAATTATATTTATTGATTTTGGTAGCTTAATAAGAGTGAATTATCTGCTGCAATGCAGATTTTTAATTTTTAAGCACTCTTCTGATAAGGACACTGCTGTCAGGCTGAGGAACAGAAAGCACAATATGCAGCTTTGGAATTAGCAACAACAATTTCATCCCTTCTATACATAGACACCGATGTTGAGTCATTTACACCGACATAATGCAATCAGCAGAGAGAGAGAGAAAATAAAAACGGGCCTCAGAACATGTCGTGAACGTGTTATGTGGGTGGATTTGGTGGGGTGTAACGGTTCTCGGCGAAAACGACACATCTATGGTTTGTTGAAAGTAACAATGCTTAAAACGGACAGACAGAGTTAGACTTGCTCATAATGTTCGTTTACTGAGTTATGTTGAGCCCCAAAATACGGTGAATGGGACACAATAAGCCTAAATTAGTTAACTGAATTTAGACAGAAGTGACCCATATTGCACTGCAAAACACTTCTTACTCGGGCCTAGTACAGAGACTTGCTGAACACCTTATAATGGATTTGGTGAGGTGTAACAGTTCTTTGCAAAAAACGACGCATCTATGGTTTGTTGAAAGTAACAATGCTTAAAACGGACAGAGTTAGACTTGCTCATAATGTTCGTTTACTGAGTTATGTTGAGCCCCAAAATACGCTGAATGAGACACAATAAGCCTAAATTAGTTAACTGAATTTAGACAGAAGTGACCCATATTGCACTGCAAAAGACTTCTTACTCGGGCCTAGTACAGAGACTTGCTGAACACCTTATAATGGATTTGGTGGGGTGTAACAGTTCTCGGCGAAAACGACGCATCTATGGTTTGTTGAAAGTAACAATGCTTAAAACGGACAGACAGAGTTAGACTTGCTCATAATGTTCGTTTACTGAGTTATGTTGAGCCCCAAAATACGCTGAATGGGACACAATAAGCCTAAATTAGTTGACTCAGCACTCGTTAAGAGTTAAAAGCAATGACTGGCTGCATTAAAAAGCTGAGTTTCTAAGCTTTAAAATGATACCTCTTTTGTGTCATTCCTCCTAGTGGTTGCTTAGTAATATGATTATGAATTTTTTTGCGGGGGGTTTTGCCTGTCGGCGGAACGATTCGGGTTTAACGGGTTAATTAACTGAATTTAGACAGAAGTGGCCCATATTGCACTGCAAAACACTTCTTACTCGGGCCTAGTACAGAGACTTGCTGAACACCTTATAATGGATTTGGTGGGGTGTAACAGTTCTCGGCAAAAACGACGCATCTATGGTTTGTTGAAAGTAACAATGCTTAAAACGGACAGACAGAGTTATGCTAATGTATGTTTCCGTCGATGGATATGCTTTGTGGCTTCTCAATACATTACAACAAAAAACGTGGACAAAACAGTCACTCTTTGTAAACTTTATTCAATAGGAGTGCCGTATGCGCAAATAAATTATATCACGTTATTTCAGGAATATTTGCGATAATGATATTTATGACGATATAGAGAAAACTATGGCAGGCACTTATAAATATAAACACAATGAAGGGCAAAAACTCACTTCATTTTCGATTTTTATTTCAAGAAAACATACTGAGTTAGGAAAGCATTTTTGGGGTGAATAATGATTCATCTTTATTTGATTGCTCTATTCAATTTCTGTATCGGAAAAACACTGTTTATTTTATTTTAATCTTTTCTCTATGGTATTTATTTGTGCTGTTGCTTGTGGTTTGATTATTTATTCTTACTTTCTTTAGTTTTATTTGACTGAAGACCTTTTTTTCTCTTGAACACAGCAAACCGTACCAAAACCGTGACCCTAAAACTGTGATTTGAACCACAGTGGATCGCAAATAGTTTGCACCAGTGTGTGACGAGCAGGGCGGGCGAGAGCCGTGAGGGAACGGCGCGAGGCCGGTGACACGAGAGATAATGAGCGTCACCTGCGCGCTACACCGGTCTTGTGTCTCTCACGGAGGAGCTCCGGAAGCATAAAAGAGGAGCGACGAGAGAGGACCAGGCCTGGACTTTATGTTGTGTTTTATTTTGTTTGTGTGGGTGGCAGTCGCCCACTTTCCAAACTTTCGTTTTGTTTTTTGGTAATTTTATTATTAAACTATGTTGAATGTTCGCCGGTTCCCGCCTCCTTCTTCCCGTTCTTACGAACTGTGTTACACAGTGTTCAGACAGACTTATGAGGAGTTCATGTAATTACCAGTCAGCTTTGGTCAATAACGACAATGAAAACAACCTCAAAAACGTACCTTAATCCGTACAGCACGGTGCCATCGGGGTGCAGGCGTATCATTCGGTTCTTGACTGTCACTCCGTGAACGAAGGATTTCTTATCGTTGAGGAAGTAGGTGTCGGGCACCCACAGCTGGTCAGCGACGCGGTTATCCAAGGTTAGATTCAGAGGGATCTCAGAGTAAGACAAGCGCTTGTCTCGCCAAGCTTGCTGGAAATACATGGTCAGGGTGTAGTCCTACAAATAAGAGGAAAATTAGGATCATTATTTAAAGATTAATTAAGTTCAACTTGATGTTTATACAGTTCCCATGTTAAGAGTATACGTGCATCTGCTTTACACTATCGACAGGCAACCAACACTATAACATTTTTGTATGTTTACATCAATATTTAATATTAATAAGACTGATATTAATATTTCAAACCACACTGTAATTAATATTTAAGTATTTAATATTAATATTTCAAACCACACTGTAAAAAGTGGTAACTTGCGAATGTAACATTAAGGAGCTTTTCCCGCCTGATATAATCCTTTAGTTGAGTTTTCTTACTGTAGTTCAAAAATTTGGGGTTTTTTTTTTTTTAAATAGGACCTATAATGCCCTTTTCACAAGATGTAATACAAGTGTCTCCAGAATGTGTGTGTGAAGTTTCAAAATCCCCCACAGATCATTTATTATCGCTTGTCAAATTTGATTTGGGTGTAAGAAAAAGATGAGCTGCTGCTCCAGAAGAGGGCGGAGCTTCAACAGCTCAACAACAACAAAGCTGGAGAATCTCACGCAGACGCTGTTCAAACCGAGACTCAGTTCCAACTTTTAGTCGTTTCTGAACGGTTCGTGGATAAATTGATGTCGTTGCTGTGGAGTCGATCAACTCGTCACTAGCGTGTGTCGTCACGTTCGTCTTTTTTCCTCGAATCGACCCTCGTTTGTGAAGCGGTCCGGCGTAAAACGACGGCATCGACAACACTCGACGACAACAACTCTAAAGCAGCCCGACATGGCCCCGCCCCCTTTGTTGAGTGTTCTCGGGGCGGGGTTTATGTAAATTCTAGGGTTAGTGATGTCACAAATCGAGGAAGAAGCTCGTTGTAGTTCCTTCCAGCCGTTTGTTGTAGTTCTTAAACAGAGAATATTGAACTTTTGAGTGCAGCAAAACATCAAAACCACACACGAACTAAAGTTAAAAAAGTCAAATCATAATCAACCACCTCTTGAATGTCTTCAAAAAAAAAACCTCCAAATCTTTTAATACCAGTGCAATTTTTATTTGAATGAATACAACATGATGCATATAACAGCATTTTTAGTCTAATCGCGCTGCTTATAAAGCAAAAAACATATTTATTGTCTATTTCATTAGTTACCACTAACTGTTTTTATTAGCAGTCGCCTTCTTTCAGATCATTAGTCAACAAATCCTCAGTAAACACCACAGATGGCGGCAGGAACGCAGATGCACCTTTTAATTTAACCCAGCTGAGTGCTCGGCGAAACCGCCTCGGTCACAAATCACTCCGTGCTTCAAGTTCATCCCGATCTGGATGCGAGCGAAAGTGATGATGTCCGAGTGCGCCTTGTTTACTCTGTAATTAGCCCATCCATTTCCACCGGTTTGACACATTCAGGCCGATTTCTGTTGACTGTCTGCGATCGCGATAGGCCGGCATTAATGCATTGACAGGGTAATCATCAGCCAATCGCAGAGAAGCATCGGCTGTTTATAAAAATATACTTTGGAATGTTTCTCGTTTCCGAACTGATTTTGAGCAGGCACTTTCCTCCGTGCCTCCAGGGATAAAATGCCCCTGATGGTATCTTCGGTTTGTTTTTGGGAGTGCTTTGGATGTGTTTATCAGCGTGGCCAGAGGATGAGGGGGCAGTGGGCTGGCTGAACGGTGGCAGGCAGTTTCTAGCCCCATATTTATCTCTCCGTGCTTCTCCAGCAGTGACCTGTGAGGGAACTCTTAAAACCGGCAATCGTCTGCTGCCAAAAATAACCAGCACACTTGATAAAGTTATTCTCAGGCATTAAAGGACAAACCTCCCTCCGATTCAAAAGCCGCTGGAAGAACCAGCTGTGACTCACACTGTCCTGCATGTGCACATTCAGACGGCCACTTCAGCATGAGCAAACACACGCTCAACACACCTGCACACACACACACACACGCACCAATTCCCCATTGTATCCTGCGCACAAGAATAATACCACTCCCTGAAACGCCTCCATCTCCAATAGTCCTCATTTAAATCATTTATATGCAGAATAAGGGGGCGGGGCCTGGTTGAGTTACTTAGTGGAGTGTTGAAAGTGGTGGCTATGGTGAGGGGCGGGGCATTTCCCAAACATCAATCAACACACCGCTCCAGCCGACCAATCAGAGCAAGAGGGAGGAGCTTCATAGAGACAGGAAGTAAGGAGCTGTCATCAACATTCAAGCATGAAAACAATACTCATGGTTATAATACGATAAGATTCCAAATTATTGATGATAAATGGTCCACTGTCAGTGTTGACCTTCGCAAAGCCCCGCCCCCTTTAGTTACTGTCGCTATGCACTCTCGCGCCACACATCACGTTCTCACGCAGTGAAAATTACATCAAGGACACTGACGACGTATGAAACAGTTTCATATTTCAAATATTGTGATTTTTTTAAAGACATTTAATCAATGAATAGCATCTAGTGTGTGTTTAATGTGTCGCTGTCGCTCCTCGATCATCTCTTCATTCTAGTTCATTTATAGCATCAAATAAACATGAATGAACATCAGAAGGAAAGTTGTTTCCAGACGTTCACTGACGTTCATCTACTCACTCCCCTGACCGCTTCGACGGACAAAACGGCGGATTCGGGGTTATGATTGGTCAGATCGCCTGGGTCAAATTCATAATTCCCTCAGATCTCCAGCATTATGTATAGAGTAGGTTAAAGATGATGCTCAGGAGAAGCCGCTGATGCCTTGGGCGACTTCAGCCGCATCAAACTCTTAAAGGGATCGTTCACCCATACATTAAAATTTCACTCGCTCTCGCGCGTGCTTCCCAACCCATTAGACTCTCTTTCTTGTGTGGAACACGAAAGACGATATTTTGAGAAACGATATGTTTTTTTGGGGGTTTTTTTTGGACTGACATGAAGGTGGGCAAATGATTAGAGAACGTTCGTTTTTAGGTCAACTATCCCTTTTTAATTAAAATCCCGTTCCCCACGTCCGCTCACCGAGACATGAAACGTGTTAAAATTGCATTATTCGCATTATTCATGTCATTTCGAAGCGGTTTTTACTGCATTCCATTCGACCGCAAATGCCCCGCGAAGTGGACTTTACAGCGCGTTCCGCCTTTTTAAGTGCGATTCCAACGCCGTAGGGAATAAGGGAACATCGAGACATCACTTCACAGGAACTGGAGAGGGAAATTTACACAACAGTAATTGCACATCACTCCAGCACTTGAAGTTTGACTAGAATAAACACAGTAAAAATGATTTGAGGCTTCAGCATTTTCATTGAGTTTAATTAGTCCCAGGTGTGGTTTGTACACGCTTGTTTGCGGGTATAAAGTGTGCCAGATGTGACAGTTACAACTGTTATGATTTGGTAAAATACACATCCAGTGTCACCAAATTATGTCTATTTTCATATTACACATTGCAAGAGACACTCACAATTTATATGAAGTATATTAATAATGCACATGCATGTGTTACACATTAAATGAGTTCTGAATTTATTTACAGAAGTACGTTATTATGCCTCTAATAAATGCACTCAATTGGTGTTTGATGACACAGCGGAACACGTTTGGTCATGTGATCTGGGATGGGAACCCTTACGCATACCTTAGTGGGGAAAAAAAGAGATGTTTTGATGAATATTCATACAAAAAGTGAAGGGGAACCACAGCATCTTTCAAAAACACCATCATACGCCTGGTATTAAGAGGCGTTTTGGTCGATCGGATCTTCAACCACTTCCAGAAAACGCATTTTGTAGTGCAGACATTCAGCGTCTACTCTCCGTGTAAATATTACGAGCTCCAGCCAGACGGGATTTAGTCTTTGTCAGCTGAAGATGATGCCAAGCACAATGTTCTTCACCATTCCTGATTTCTAACTCGCGCTCACAGCGTTCGGCCGGTCTCGAGGCTGTCAGAGCAGAAACGAAAGCCGATGCCCTCCGTGTGTTTTTCTGTCTCCGCTCGTGTTCATATGTCAGTTATGTGAGCTTATTTATGTCCATTAGATCTGGAAAAACCCATTCATTTACCCATCCATAGACACTTTCCTCGAATAAATCTGGACCGAAGTGGATGAAAGTGGACAAAAGAGACGGATTAAAACACCAGGTGTGAATGGGGCCGTAAAAGTGATCCAGTGCGACTTGTGCCCTATATTTCACGTCTCGTGAAGTCAAGCGAGGTAAAGATCATAAAGTCAGGTAAAGCGCAACACAGACCTCAAATCTCATTCAAGGATTAGTTGACAATGTTTTTGAGGAAATCATTCCAGGATTGTTCTCCACATAGTGGACTTCAATGGGGTTCAACGGGTCCAAATGTCAGTTTCAGTGCAGCTTCAAAAGACTCTACATGATCCAGACGAGGAATGATCCAGTCTGATCTAGAGAAACCCATTTTATACAAAAATACCTTTTTAACCACAAATGCTCGTCTTGCACTGCTCTGATGCTCCACACATCACGTCATCACGCTGGAAAGGTCACGTGACGTAAGAGGAAGTGCGAAAAACTCCATTTAATTTCTCCTCCAACTTCTTTATTTTTTTTGTTAGGGTCGTTTGACTTGGTCTTTGTAAACACTGGATCTGTACTTCCGCATGACCTTTACAACGTGATGACGTGATGTGTGGAGCAGTGCAAGACGAGCATTTGTGGATAAAAAGGTATTTCTGTTCTAAAATGTGCGATGGTTTCTCTAGATCAGACTCTTATTCCTCGTCTGGATCATGTAGAGTCTTTTGAAGCTGCACTGAAACTGACATTTGGACCCGTTGAACCCCATTGAAGTCCACTATATGGAGAAAAACCCTGGGATGATTTCCTCTTAATTCCTCTTTGACTGAAGAAAGAAATGTTAAGTGATCCGTCCACATCCATTTGGCTACATGCATTTCATGGTTGCAATATGCACGTATTCAAATCAAACGAACGAGGTACGTTTCCGTATCAAAGAAGTATTGGGCATTTTATATTTGGACCCTGACAAACTTATGCTAAAAATCTCCATAGAAGGAAGATCATTCGTGTCTCATGAAATCATTCAATTTATTCTTGGATGGACTATCTCCCTTTAAGAAAGAATGAGATTTGTGCTGTGCATGAGCAAATGTTTTGATGATATTTATGCCATTCTGAGCCGTTTCATCCTATAGTGTTCCAGTTGAGTAATGAAGCACAAAGAAACCGGAGTCCATATGTTAGTCTATTACGGTTATCAATCATAAAGAGAGAAAAATGGGAAAAACTTTCTGTAGATTAACATTTCGGGGAGAGAGGTTAAATATACATTTTTGCGAGCGAAGTGTGCATGCCAGGCTAGAGAATGTGGAACACCTGGGCTCGGAACTTTCCTCTTGGCTTCAGTGCCAAATGTGAGCATAATTACTATGGTCACAGATGGTAGCAGATGCCTCTTTGGGCTCTGTTTACTCTTCTTTGACATCAATAGATCTCAAACCGAGATGCAAACACACAGCTTCTGCGAGCTCACATGCAACCGTGTGGATTTTTAATAGAATCGTGCATGAAAATAGAGGTGAACATTTCAAATTTGTAGTCGTTGCTTTTATTTTGGGGGGGTTTTGTCCAACCAAAACTAAAAATTCTATTATTATTTCATGTGGTGAAATTTTAAAGCATGTCGCTACTCGATTCCTCATCGATTACAACGAAGCTTTCGGGTTTTAGAAAACATCCGTAAAAGGAAAGGTGTGACCGTTCAACTATTCAAAACGCATCCGTTTTTGTGCCACGATTGAACGAGGCGAGTATAAGGTGGCAGAATATTAATACTTGAGTGAACAATCTCAGAGATGTTCTGCGAGAGCAAAAAAAGCCTCTGTATAGGTTGCGCTGTTTAATCATCGTTAACGGAGCTGAAATTTGCAAGTGCAAATTAATTTAATCAAGGACGTCTCTAAATCTGCAGCATAAATGTACTAATTAAGGGCGCATTGGTTATGAATTCTTTATGTGACATGAAAAATCGTCAACTAAAGAAGTCTCAGACACGAGGAAAAAAGCTGTCTTTGTATTCAATAAAAAGGGAGTGGTTGATTATGATTTGACTTTTTTAACTTTAGTTAGTGTGTGGTTTTGCTGCAAAGTGACGACGCTCAAAGTTCAATATTCTCTGTTTAAGAACTACAACAAACGGCTGGTAGGAACTACAACGAGCTTCTTCCTCGATTTGTGACATCACTAACCCTAGAATTTACATAAACCCCGCCCCCGAGAACACTCAATAAAGGGGGCGGGGCCATGTCGGGCTGCTTTAGAGTTGTTGTCGTCGAGTGTTGTCGATGCCGTCGTTTTACGCCGGACCGCTTCACAAACGAGGGTCGATTCGAGGAAAAAAGACGAACGTGACGACACATGCTAGTGACGAGTTGATCGACTCCACAGCAACGACATCAGTTTATCCACTAACCGTTCAGAAACGACTAAAAGTTGGAACTGAGTCTCGGTTTGAACAGCGTCTGCGTGAGATTCTCCAGCTTTGTTGTTGTTGAGCTGTTGAAGCTCCGCCCTCTTCTGGAGCAGCAGCTCATTTGCATTTAAAGGGACACAAACACAAACGGCGTGTCACCCAAATCGAATTTGACAAGCGATAATAAATGATCTGTGGGGGATTTTGAGCTGAAACTTCACACACACACATTCTGGAGACACTTGTATTACATCTTGTGAAAAGGGAATCACAGGTCCGCTTTAAAGTCAGAAGCAGGATGTGTCTAAACAGTTTTGCTCTCATCGCAACTGACCGACTTCCATTGGCTCGCACTTTAAAAACACCAAACCAGGGCTTAACAATAAGAATAAAAAAATGGATCAGTGAAAAATATTGTGAGTGCTTCAAAAACACACAAGTGGGCCAGCATTAAAAAAAACCTTATTGGCCGTGGCATTATTTACAGCACCGCAGATCTGTGGAACAACTTCTGTAAGATAAAGTGAGGCACGCCGGCTCTTCAGATAGATACCCAGATCGATAGATCATATTGAGATTGTGACAGGATGACACGACGTCATTTGTCGGGTCTCTCCCACTGAGCTGACACTGACGCAGAGGCTGCTGGGAGTTCTCCATTAAGCCTGTCACAACCCAAATCCGACACTCATCACGTTCAGAACACATCCATCTACACGGCACGAAAAGCGAGTTATGCAAAATTAACCAAGCAAAACATGATTCACTTTTTTCCAAGAATGTGTAAGGTTTCCCACAAATAATCAGGGAAAGGAGGCGCTCAGATTTAAGAAACCCGTGATCTTCCACTTCAGGATGTCAGACTGAACATTATAGAAATGGTTTATTGTTTTTCTATCCATTTGACGTGAGGTTTTGTACACCTGTTGCGAGCAAAAGTGTGAGACGTATACATCACGATGTGCAATTTTTAACAAATGTTAAGCATCCAAATTCAGATATGGTAATGAGCGTTTCATTTCCCACACGTGCTGTAAGCGGTCGACCAATCAGAGCAGGGAAGGCTAACGGGAAGGAGGGGTTTAGAGACACAGAATCTTATATGGAACCGTTTCATTCTCTGTGAGGAACGTGGTGATTCTTCGGCATATTATGAGAAAATAAATAGCATCCTAGGTCACTCATTGGTCGGTAGCTAGTTTGGGATCAAATGTTTCTTAGTAGTTATTGATAAACTTAATTTTAAATGAAAAAAAATATTTCTTTGACATTTTTCTCTTATGATTGACTGCTTGCAAAGCCCCGCCCCCTAGTTATGAGTGTGCTCTCGCGCCACACATCATGTTCTCACGCAGTGAAAAATACATCCTGGAGCAAAGAGACACTGACAACGCATGAAACAGTTTCATATTTAAAATATTGTCATTTTTTTAAAGGAGTTGAATCAGTAAATAGCGTCTAGTGTGTGTTTAATGTGTCGCTCCTCGATCATCTCTAGTTCATTTATAGCATCAAATAAACATGAATGAACATCAGAAGGAATGTCGTTTCAAGACGTGATTCAATGTTAATCTACTAACAAAACGACGGATTCGGGGTTACGATTGGTCAGATCGCCTGTCAATCAAACTGTTTGCCACAAGAGTTTCAGTTTTTTTGGTCTAAAATTGGTCTTCGCAAAGCCCCGCCCCCTTTAGTTACTGTTGCTATGTCCGACGACCCATGCGCTCTCACGCCACACATCATGTTCTCACGCTGACGACGTATGAAACGGTTTCATATTTCAAATACTGTAGTTTTTAAAGAAGTTTAAGCAATAGTGTGTGTTTAATGTCTCGATCATCTCTAGTTCATTTATAGCATCAAATAAACATGAATGAACATCAGAAGGAATGTTGTTTCAAGACATGATTCAACGTTCATCTACTCACAAAACGGGGTTGTGATTGGTCCGATCGCCTGTCAATCAAACTGTCGGGTGGAACTGTCAAGCTTGATGAATGCCACACGCACTTTCGTCGATTTTTGTATTTGCCTTCTGTAAGCATGCAATTTCAGGAGCGTCACGATTTCAAGGAAAGCTGCATGTTTTGTAATGCAGGAAGCGAACGTGGTTCGTGTTGTGCAACATATCTGAAAGTTCTCGCAACAAAAAAACGCGGGATTTGCGCCTGCGATGCTTTGAATGAGTCACGCGGCCCCAAAGTGTTTCTGCTCGTCCCTGTTTGTGGAAACATGCGCCAAATGAGAGCGTAGAGAAAGAGACGCTGATAACGGGGCACTTTCCCTCCAAATGAGAGACACACCAACGCGGTCGGCCTGGACTTGGGAGACTTCATTAATTGCTGGTGACAACGAAACCATCCGAATGACTGGTTAAGCACAAGCCTCTAAATATTGGAGGTCGTAAAAGAGATGGACTTAAGATCCAGTGGTCACACCCGGGGTGCTGATAGCATGACTGGCCCGATTAGCCTTTATTCCCGACGGAGCGTTTTCTACAGCTACTTAAACACGTTTGATTTAACAGCCTAACACCCCGTCACAGGATGATATATTAACAGATTACACAAGCGAAATCTGTCACATTAACTTCACTTAATCTAAGCTCATAACTGCGAGTGCCGTGATGAGGATGCTGATGACATGTTTGGAGATAAACGTTTGATGTCGAAGACGTGATTAAGTGGCAAAGTTTATTGCGATGTCAGACAGACTCCAAACGCCAGGTGTTTCGAATTAATCTACAAGCGAGCGCCTCTTTGCAGAATTAGCTTGGAAATCAGAGTTTAATGTTGTTATTTGATTAAACTTTGTTCTGAAAACATCTCACGGGCGACTTTTTCCACGTAAGGGAAAAAAATCACGTGTTCGGTATTGACACATTCACAGCGCTAAAGCGTTTAAAAACACAATAAAACAAATCACTGATGTATGAATTCCCACGTATTAATGTTTTTGAATCCATTAATACGTTCTTAGAAATATCACTTGTGCGGTGCACTCGTTTTGTTAAACGCTTTGAAACCTTAAAATGATCCTTTCTGTGTTTATTTCACTACGGATTACAAAATACATGCTTTAAAAAGTCATTTGTAACGTATTTCGTTACATTACTCAAGTTTAGTAACTTCATCTGAATACTTTAGAATACTTTGGAATACTAATAAATGTGGAACAAACACAAAAAAGGTCATTGAGAGAACAAATTGACTTTTTCCCTCAGAATTGAGTGATATAAAGTTGCAATTGTGAGTTATAAAGTCAGAATTATGAGATATAAACTCACATATTAAATTCACAATTGCAAGAAAAAAAAATTGTATTGCAAGTTTAAATCTCCCAATTCTGACTTTATAACTTGCAATTGTGAGTTTAAATCGCGCAATTGTGAGAAAAAGAAGTCAGAATTGTGAAACACAAACTCACAATTGTGAGGAAAAAACAAATAGTGAGAAAAAGTCACAGTGTCGAGTGAATTATAAAATGACTCTCAAAACATGAAAACAGTGAAAACATGAAACTGAACTCGTCTTTTTCAGACGGTCAGAGTCAGAGAATCACCAATCGCTGTTTAAATGACATTAAAACTCAAAGTAATCACTTTGGTAATCTAAAACACTTTTCAGATGGAACTGGAATCTGATTACCACCCATTTCAAATCAAACACAGTCACTCAAATCTTTTTTAAATACGAAACTAAGTTACTTGTATTTCGTTACGCGTATTTCTATGCGTTTTCTCCTGCAATACGACCGTAAGATTCACCAAAACAACATAAATTCACGAATCTCATCCATTTTATTTGTGGGCCGTACTCCAAATCACGTGTGTAAGGATCAGAGCGTCACCGTCAAACCTTATTATTTGAACGTTTGAGAAGCGTTACGAACACTCATTGGTTCCCATAGATTCCCACATGCCGTGTTTCAGCGGATTCATGTTCATATTCACATTCAGATTCATATTTTCATGGATTAATGACTTAAATTCTGCTCTAAAAACCAGTGCCGCTATAGAAGACTGCGACTCATCATCCTTTGAACTGCTTCTGGTACCACTTTTGACATTTTCACAATAAATCAATCATTTCCTTTGCTTGTTATCGATTTATTTATAACAGTCATTAGTCTTAAGAAACGGTTATGGCTCAAAATATTGTTTTAATGTTATATTTTTTACTAAATTTGTCTTTCCCGTCCATTATGTTTTAATATTCGGTATAAAATGGGTGTGTTTAGGGATCTTCTATTTATCTACAAAATGCTAATAGGGAAATTAAACATATCGTCATGACATGAAAGATTCATAAATATTTAACGTTATAGCACTAAAATGTGAAAACGTTTTAGTGCTGTAAATATGTGGTAACGTTCACTAGTTGACATGAACCGCATTTACTAATCTTCAACATTTACTAATGCATTATTAAAATCTTGTTAACATTAGTTTATGCACCGTGAACTAACATGAACGCATGATGCATTAACGAAGATTAGCAAATACAGTAATAAATGTATTGCTCATGGTTAGTTCGTGTTAGTTAATCCTTTAATGTTTAAACTGTGTCACCAAACACGTCAATATCTCACGTTTTGGTTTCGAAAGACGTGAAGGTGAGTAAATGATGACAGAATTATCATTTCCGTGTGAAGTAATAATTTAAGGCTTTGGGATTTAGTTGTGCGTAAATGAAATTGCGCATCAGAGAAACTTAGGCCTGGTTTCACAGACAGGGCTTAGATTAAGCCAGGATTAGGCCTTAGTTCAATTAGGATATTTAAGTAGCTTTTATAAACAGCTTTCAGTTCAAACAGCTCAAACATGCATTTTAGTCTCAGACTAGAGACCTTGTCTGTGAAAGCAGGCGTATGTGTTCGTCAAGGAGAATCAAAACGCCAAGAAATACGTCTTTAAGTTAAAGGGCGCCTATTATTCCCCTAGAATGTGTCTGTGAAGTTTCAGCTCAAAATAAACCACAGATCATTTATTATACATTTGATCAACAAGAACTGCTATCATGTGCAAAGCCGTTCTTGCATGCATTTTATTTATTTACTTTTGCATTCATTGTCAAGCCGAAGTGTGTCAATAATTTTATCCATTAAAACTCATCTTTGATCGGCGGAATGTCATATTTAAACGTGTTTTTTCCCCTGTGAAAAACATGCTTTAAAACAGCTTGAATGTAACCCGACACCCTTGCTTCATTTCGTATACGTAGCGTATGCAAACGAGCCCCGCCTCCGCTCACTGTTCTTTACGGCGGCCGAGAGAGCTCAAAGCGCTGCAAATAAGAAAACACATGCAATTAAAAAAAAACACTTGCAAATAAAAAAAAAAAAAACGTGATCATCAGTTTGACGACACATGTGCTGCAAATCCTCACAACACATGCAAACACAAAAACGCGCTGCATATACATAAACCACAACGGAAATGTTTCATGGGGACCCCAAAAAGTGACGGACCCTACTAGACAACAGCACCAACTAAAAAACATTCAAATATATTATGTAGGCATTAACTCAATGAAATGTGTTTCACTAACAGAAAAGTGTTTTAATGTGTGGCATTGTTGTTCCCTCATGAAACTTTAAGAGATGATCATTTAGTGGATGATTTAAAGATATTCGTTAATCATCTGTACTAATGTGACGTCATGGTAACGGCGCCTGAGGCGCTCGACGACCGCGTCATCTGTGAAAAAACACTTTATTAAAAATAATAAATACATGAAATAATGTACACTTGTTTATTTTTGTGTGCAGTTTTTATAGTATTTCATGATTGTGAACACATTGTGCACTCAAATGCCGTACACTATGTAGGGATCAGTGAATGAGTGAAGGGTGAGTTCAACTGTTTTTGGACGCACGTCCTAGAAGGGTCCGTCACTTTTTGGGGTCCCCCTGAAACATTTCCGTTGTGGTTTGTGCTATTTGCAGCGCTTTTTGTATATGCGACGCGTTTTTGTGTTTGCATGTGTGTTTTTTTTTTATTTGCATGTGTTTTTTTTTTTATTTGCATGTGTTTTTTTTTATTTGCATGTGTTTTTTTTTTATTTGCATGTGTTTTTTTTTTTTATTTGCATGTGTTTTTTTTATTTGCATGTGTTTTTTTTTTATTTGCATGTGTTTTTTTTATTTGCATGTGTTTTCTTATTTGCATGTGTTTTTTTTATTTGCATGTGTTTTTTTTTATTTGCATGTGTTTTTTTTTTATTTGCATGTGTTTTTTTTTTATTTGCATGTGTTTTTTTTATTTGCATGTGTTTTCTTATTTGCATGTGTTTTTTTTATTTGCATGTGTTTTTTTTTTATTTGCATGTGTTTTTTTTTTTTATTTGCATGTGTTTTTTTTATTTGCATGTGTTTTTTTTTTATTTGCATGTGTTTTTTTTTATTTGCATGTGTTTTTTTTTTTAATTTGCATGTGTTTTCTCATTTGCAGCGCTTTGAGCTCTCTCGGCCACCGTAGTTTTTGCTCATTACACACCAACTAAAGTTAAGAACGTGAACTCGCCAGCAAGGTAAGACCAATCACAATTCAGTGAGCAGCATTTGCATTCTCCAAATATTTCAACTTTAAATGTCAAGTTTACAAAAAAAAACGAAAGAAGAAAAAAAGACCGAAACAACCCACAAAACAAAGTCGTCATGCGTGCACGTTAACGGCTTGCGGTGAATTAATCGCATAAATTAGCGAGGAAGGGGAAAAAAAAAAAAATCCTTGCAAGGACTATAATAAGCTTCTCGGTGGAGTGAGATGTGCTGCAGATCTCATCAGCGTATGAAATTATAATACAAGTCGCTGCTGTCTGGAGCAGAGCGTCATGTGACCACAGCGTTGCCACTCTATTTCTGGCTGTAGCCAAATCCACGTCGCACGACGTTAAATATGAAAGAATTCATAAAAACAATCCGCAGCCTTGCCTTAAAACATCATCTACGGACACAGAGAAGAGCCCACATTAACCCCGCATTTTTTGACAAGGGTGGTGTTGTCATAGCAACAAAAAGTAAAAATAACACTAAATAACACACTGTTTATCCGCTGGGAATTCAATAAAACAGGACTAAACAGACACTAACTGACTAGGCAAAAATGATCTACAATTACGCACACTAGTAGTAATTAAGTCGCCCGATCTAATTGAGTCTAAATTTGTCTTTTCATCCATTTGTTATTTCACAGGCTATCATTGCGCGGCCCTGCCTCTTATTCATGTAAGCAATTAATGCTTGTCAGGATAATGATACATATAAGGGCAATGTTTCCGCCCCGGTAATTATTTAGCCCATGAGCTAGCACAAGTCTGCTCCAATCTTTTCCTTTTGAAGTGACTATTATGTTTTTCAGAGAACGCAAACGAAAGGTCGTAATTTATGCAAACGGAGGACAACAGATCGATTGGAATATCACACTATCCCGTTTGTATTTCGCTTCCCCAAATGAGTCATCAGAAGCAGAGAGCACGGCCCGCGTTCGCCTCCTCTTTCGGCCCCTCTCCAAAAATAGCCCGCGTTTTAATGTCAAGCGACGGAAACGCGACTCGCGTGGACTGGCCTAAAGATTTGCATTGCCAAACGACACGGGTGACCTTTGGTCGGGGCTTCTTTGGCCACGTTTAACACGCAGCGGACGCTCTTGTTTACATCCGTGTGAAATGGCAGGCGGGAGGAGATGAAGAGAGGGGGGGGTCGCTTCGTTTTAAGACGAGCAAAGACACCTGGGGCATCCGTGCCGCTCCTAATTGAGAGATCGTGCATCCGTCTGAGACGCGGGCCGCGCGCCGGACCACCGAGACGGCGAACCGGTGCGAGCGCGTGGAAATAGCAGATACTAATGGCGGCAAATCTCAGAGATCAACCCTGTCAACCCTTAGGATAGTCGAGGATCTGAAAATCCAATTTTGCTGGAGCAGCAGAAAACAAAGATTTTCATCTTTTCTGCCCAACTCTTTGGGATTCCGGAGCTCGACCGTGACAAGCAACAAACTTGACAGATCTATAAAGGTAATTTGTGGGCACATCACTACACGGCATGAAGCGTCTACGTCCGGGAGCCCGACTCACGGCCGCGACGCCCCTTCTGAGCCGTGAATGTCAATGGCTTTTTCAGTCATTTGAGACGAGCGTTCACGTTAATGACAGCCTAACGAGCGGTTTTATTTTATAAATGAGCTTTGCTGTTTTAAAACTTTTAACATGCATTAATTGAGCATTAAAACCGCAGTGAAAAAAGAAATCGCCGGTGTTTGTGATGTCACAAACCACCTTGTAACCAATGGCGATATACTTTTCCGCAATATAGCGGGTGTGTGAACTTTCTCCAGCGGTTCAAAGCGTTTCTAAGGACAATCGTGGGGACCGTGAACAACGTGTCCGAAAGCGAAACAACCGAGCGGATCTCTGAGCCGGTGCGAGTGAGCGGAGGCGGGGCTCATTTGCATAGACTACGTATACGAGATGAAGCAAAGGTGTCGAGTTACATTCAAGCTATTTTAAGGCAGGGAGATTGTTTTTGACTGGATAAAATGTTTAAATATCAGAGGTGAGTTTTCATGGATAAGATTATTGACATACTGGTGCACTTGAAAATGAATGCAAACGTAAATAAATAAAATGTAGGCAAGAACGGGTAGTTTCTCAACTTCTCATAAATTTAAAAAAATTATTTGCGTCATTTTTCTGTGTTCATTTAACTTGACATGCTTGAAGGTCGAGATTTGAACACCGATATATGACTTTAATAGTTGGACACAGTTGAAAAGTCAAGACCTCGGAAATGGGACGAAATCCCGTTTAAAATAGACATTTGGCGTAATCAAACATATGCAAAAGTTCTCATCACAGGAGTTGTGCCTATGATGCTATCACAAACAGAAAATGAGCAAAAGTGCACATTACTCAGAAAATGTGCTGTATATGAGGATTTAAAAAACAAACGTTTGCATTCACAAAGAGCAAATGGAGCTGAATGCATATTCTATATCTGCTCATGTTAACTACAAAATGTATATGCAACTACCAAAATTTCCATTATATTTTAGGATTTTATTTACTTAAAATCCCCCTGAGGTCAATTTGATCCTTTAACGCTTAAAGGATGACATTTTGTCCAGTGAAAAACAACCTTCATGCCTTAAAATAGCTTGAATGCAACCGCTCATTTAGTATACGCGGATCTATGAATATGCAAATTAGCCCCGCCTCCACTCCCTCAAGAGATCGACTCGGTCAACTTACTGAGGTAAACGCTGCACAACGGTCTCGTTTTTACAACGACGTCGGACACATAACGGTAATTCGTGTGATTAAAGCCGTTTCGACTTTTATTCATTCTCAGGATATGAATTCGTGATTTCAACAAATCAATTTTCACCAGTTAAAATGCTAATTCTTGATATCAGGAATTACATTTCCACTAGTCACGGTGTTAATTCCTGATATCAACCATTCATTTCTTGATATCAATAATTACAATTACATTTTCACTAATAAAAACGATATGTATTTTCACTAGTGAAATCTCGCCATAGGCTGCCATTCAAATTCAATTGTTGATCTCAAGAATTCATTTCTTACTAGTTGAAATTCCAGTTTCACATTTCAGAAATACAATTCTTACTAGTAAAAATCATTTCTGATATCAATCATTACAGTGTAACTAGTAAAAATGCAAATGTCTGATATCAAGAGTTACATTGTTACTAGTGCAAATGTCTATTCTTGATATCAATTGAATTTCTACTAGTAAAAAGATTAATTTCTGATATCAATAATTACATTGTTACTAGTGCAAATGTCTATTCTTGATATCAACAATTGAATTGCTACTAGTGAAAATGTTCATTTCTGAAATCTGAAAATGAATTCCTGATATCAATATCATTTCTGAGATCTAAAACGACTTTCTAACTAGTAACAATCACATTCATGATATCAGAAATGAACATTTTTACTAGTAGCAATTCAATTGTTGATGTCAAGAATAGACATTTGCACTAGTAACAATGTAATTGTTGATATCAGAAATGTGCATTTTTACTAGTAAGAATTCCTGAAATGTGAAACTGGAATTTCAACTAGTAAGAAATGAATTCTTGAGATCAACAATTGAATTTGAATGGCAGCCTATGATGAGATTTCACTAGTGAAAATACAATTACAGATATCAAGAATGATAGTTGATACTAGTGGAAATGTAATTGTTGATATCACAAGTTCATATGAATATGAAAACGGCTTGCCATATTAGCCTTTTGCTAATCAAACCGCTAATAACGTGTTGCTAACGTTACACAAACAATGTTCCCGTTCGCTGCTCTGAACAAATCAGAAAAGGCATATAGTTCATCAAAATATTGCTATATTTTTGCATATCAACAGAAAAATGCACCGGGAGACTCCCCCGCTTTAATGATATGCTAACGCGCATTGACGTGATTGGCTGCAAGGTCGTGACGTAAGAAACACCCGCGTTTTTTAAACCGTCTTCAGATCGCAGCCGCTGATACTCTTACATGGTAAAAAAAAAAAAAACACCACAAAGACATATAAACAACATGAAACACTTGATTTTATCCACTGCGATGGACTTTACATTACATCTCCAAACAAAATCCCCCGATGCAGAATTGTGTTTTCATGACGGTTCAAACACATCCAGACCATAACAGACACACACTTCTCACTTCTATTTAAGCGCAATGAAATATAATGAAACAACACAGGCCATGCTCGGCGCTATAAATACATATTCGATGTGTGAACTCAATTTGCAAAACGGATTCGTGAAGAAAATGTGGCACTTCATCCAGTTAAAAGGAGCGACTGGGGAAATGAATTGAAAACAAACTCTATCACCCCCACTGAAATGATAAAGCTGCAATGAGTACGAGCCATAAATCTTTAATTTCACAGCCATACATATTCCCCTGCAATTACAGCTGCGCTGCGCGCCGCCGCCGACAGAGGGTGCGCATGCACGGCAGAAACTTTTCATCTGTCCCCCACCACCACCACCATCAACAGTGTTTGCTTGACATCCCAATTCTGATCGTTTTCAAACGAAGATGCACCAATAACAACATCGACGGAGGCTGTTCACAATCGCAAAAAACACCAATGTCTGCTGAGAAAGACGCGCGCGATTCTGCGCGCACACACGGCGCGTGCCGTCTTTCTCCTTGAGAGGGCAACGCTCACCTTGAACTAGATTTGCGAAGGGGAAAAAAAGAAAAAGAAAAAACACAAGTCACGGAGCGTGAAGGCAGGTGCTTCCACGAGCGTGCTGGTCTCAAACACACACACGCAAACACACACACACTCACACAGTGTGAGACATGCGGAGCGCGTGCGGGTGCGCGTGCGAGTGCGCCAGTGCGCGTGTGTTTTGAATTCAAATGTAGCAGCGAAATGCAGAGCGGATACCGCAGCATGCCAATGAACTTCTGCAGTTTCACGTCCAGTCCTCATGACAGCAAGTTGGTGTTGCACACACACACACACACACACACACACACCGCATTCTCAACACAACAGAAAAACTGTCACATGCAAACATACCATGTTTACTTCGGATACCATGTCTATGCTGGCTATGTCTATATTCATCCCTACCGCCACCGGAGCGCCTGATGGAGAGAAGGAAAATGGTTAAAAAGGAAGTGATTGATTGAAATCGCATGCATACACCCACACTCCTCCCCCCCCCCCCCCCTTCAGTGACATGTTTGTATTTTGACACTGCATGCATGACAACAGCAACACCCCAAATTCACGTGGCAATGCGCATGAAATTGTTGATTTGTTTCAAGCACTGGAGGTGAGCGCACAAATGCAACTGCATGACTGACAAAAATGCACGCGTCCGTCCGTCAGGAGCATCTTCTGTGAATGTGTGCGCGTGCACACATTTTTTTTTTTTTTTTTTTTTTTTTTTTTTAAGAGCATGCCATTTCGTGACACAACAAAAAGTTGCACTGCAAATTGAATTGATCCCCCCCCCCCAAGTTAGCATCCCTCTCTGGAGAAATGAAACGAGCATGCGTTCGTTTTTCCCCCTCATGCACGCCTGATCAGACCCTAAAATGAATGAAGAGTAATTGGGCATGTCAGTGCGCGTGACAATGAGCAAAATGCAACAATCTTTTTTTTTTTTTTACTCATGCATTACCTCCGAAATCTGGCCTCAGCCGAATGTCGTATCCTTTCATGAGTCTGTCCACGGTGTCTTTGACCACTGGCATATTGCTCGGGTCTCGGCTACTGCAATAATATCACGAGATGTGCGTAAATTCCCCCAAAAAAGAGAAGGAAAACACAATATTTTCTTTTCGATAAAGGCACAAAATGCAACCATACCTCTGCCCGCACGTCACGGCCACGATCAGCGGACATAGCAAGAAGATGCGCGGGGTTTTTCCGATACTCTCCATTGCAACAGTTTTGATGGGGTTTGGGATGTGATGATGAAGACAGCGCACATCCAACTTACTGAAGCCAGTGCAGCGGAGGCAATGAGCTGCGCATGCGCACACGCCAGCTCCAGATCAAAGAGCAGCTCCTGATGATGCTGGATGAGCTGTTTCCATTGCGGGGGAAAAATTAAAGGGACGCCTGAATAAACCAAGTCAAGAAAAGAAGACATCAGGTGATCTTCATGCAGCATTTTAGTCGTATGTGTGTGTGTGTGTGTGTGTGTGTGTGTGTGTGTGTGTGTGTGAAACTGGAAGTTGACAGGTTAGGTGACGTGAAGGGGTTCCGGTCGTACACAAGTTCGTCTCGAAATCAAGAGTGACTGACAGACACGGAGAATGACATATTGCGGTGAAAAGTGCTTTTCTGCGCGGTGTATTTCCCCATTCGAGCGCGAGGCTTCAGTTTGACTCACAACTGCTTGAGAAACAGGTGGTAATGTGGGGGAGGGGCGGTCTCGGTCTGGAGAGCGTTCGATTGGACAGAAAGTTGGGAACGCCCCCGAGTGCAGGACACGTGATCGGTCATTTTAGATCTGTTCAAATATTTTCAGGAGATTAATTCGACTGATATATAGTTGGAAAACTACACAGTGGAAATAAAAAATATGGGTTGGGAAAAAACTGAAATTGCTGGTAAATATTTTATTTATACACTTGAAAACGGACAAACCCAGCGCTTTAACTCAACTATTGTTTAGACTGTATTGCTCGATTTCCAACCCGAAATATGTTGGAAGTCAACATTTATTCATGAATCATCAACAATTGCACCTTAAGTAATTATTCATTTCCGACATACTGTGGGTTCATTTTAGACAATATTTGGGTTAAATAAAACTACCCAGCAACATTTTCAACCCAACTTGGGTTGTTTTTAACTTTGACGCTGTAAAAATGTTGGGTTGTTTTCAACCCAAGTTTGGGTCAAATATGGACAAACCCGACCCTTGGGTTAAAAGTTTAATTTAAAAATGTAAATGAATGGTTGGGTTTGTCCAAAAATAATGAAACATTTATCAAACTGCTTATTAATAAATGGTCACCTTTTGATTATCATTGTTGCCTCTAGTAATTATTCATTTCCAACTTATTTTGGGTTCCTTTTAAACAATATTTGGGTCAAGTAAAACTACCCAGCAACATTTAACCCAACCACTGGGTTAAAACAAACCGATCTCTGGTTTTGTCCATTTTCAACCCAACTTGGGTTGTTTTTAACTTTGACGCTGTAAAAGTGCACTCTCTAAAAAAAATGTTGGGTTGTTTTCAACCCAAGTTTGGGTCAAATATGGACAAACCCAATCAAATGTATTAATAAATGTTCACCTTTTGATTATTATTGTTGCCTCTAGTAATTATGAGTCTGATTTCTAAATCCCAACATATTTTGGGTTCATTTTAAGTCAGACATATAATCTTTTTTAAACAATAGTTGAGTTAAATAAAAACTACCCAGCATGTTGGGTTAAAAACAACCCAAGTTGGGTTGAAAATGGACATGAAAATGAAAATGTTTACCCAGTTTTATTTAACTCAACTATTGTTTAACAATTACTGTAAAAATGTTGGAAATGAACATTTATTTATCAGTTTAATGAATAATAATTAAACAATAAAAAATGTATTAAATCGTTTATTAATAAATGTTCACCTTTTAATTATTATTATTGCCTCTAGCAATTATATGCCTGATTTTTTTTAATTTTTTGGGTTCATTTTAAGCCAGAATATAGTCATTTTTAAACAATAGTGGAGTTCAATAAAACTGGGCAAACATCTGCAGGGTCGTCCATTTTCAACCCAGTATTTTTTTAGAGCGTATAATTTATAACAAAGAAACACCAAGTAACACTTTCTAAATTAAAAGAATGAAATAAAATGAAAAAAAAACTTTATTTAGAACTTCAAAAAAATCATAATTTACAGTGTTATAGACACAAACTAAAAACCACAAAAATTTGTCTTAATTTCTATGCGATTACAGTCGTCAAATGGAATTATTCATCCTTAAACATGATTCTCTTTTGAGCCTGAGTTCACACACACACACACACAAGCATAATTCAGTAAATGAACGTACTCAAGATGTACATGAGCACTTGCATGTTTATTCTTCAGTGGGTTTTAAAAGCCATTGATGGTGTTAAGCATAATTATTTGAATTGGTGAGGACATCATCATGCTTCTCCCAACAGAGAGAGAGCCGAGAACTAGAACATCAAATAAACCGCGAGCCGAGAATACATATGAAACATCCCCCCCCCCCCCCCCCACCCCCCACGCTGAGATTCGCTCCGTCCCTCTATTACAGCGCCACCGCGTCGAGAGGAGCGCGCGTGCGAACGGTGCTGGTAAAAGTTCAGTTCTGAGGATGCACTTTTTCTCCTTTATTTCCAAGGCGAAATCTTTGAAGCTGTCAGTATAAACCCAGTGCTTTTGATCTAGTGCAGTGCGAGCCGCGTCTCTGTAGAGGGCAGGCCACTGAAAGCATTGGTTCAATGTTGCATCACCAGTTAGAGCTGCAGATTATGTCATCAATGCTACACACACACACACACACACACACACACACAGAAGAGCAGAACTAGAGAAGAACTAGAGCAGAACCAGAGGAGGGTTAGTATAACGACGTGGCCCTCGGCTGTGAATATAAAGGCAAGTGGAGTGGAAAGTGTGTATATGTGTAGGTGATAAAATTCGAAAGGAACAGGATCAAATGCTTGTCACACAGAGTCAGACAGACTCCATCAGGGATGAAGTTTCTAGATGACGAAAGTGAGAGACAGAGAACGAGAGGCCGAGTAGACAATGCCGAATGTGTCTTGAAGAGAGAAACTCACTCGAACTCCCTGCGGAGATAAAAAGACAAACACAAGATCAGCGGAGACGAAAACGTGACACGCAAGCGCAGAGCCATTCGAAGTCGTACATTATTTCGAGCGTTTTCACATTTGGCTCCCAAACTCTGGAACAGCCTTCCTGATGATGTTCGGGGCTCAGACCAGTATAAATCTAGATTAAAGACACATAGCCAAGCTTTCACATCAATGCATCTGTTACGGTGTTTTGTGGTGTTCTCTCTCTCTCTCAGTCAACTTCTTAGGCCCGCCTACCCGCGACGATCATTGGGTAACGACCTTGACGATCATCGTTAGGGGCGTGACCTACTAATCAATTGGACTGACTCTGTTTAAAAGGAAGACTTCTTCGGATCAGGAAGCAGAGCCCTTGTTTCCCGTTTCTTGATTTTGCTTCGCATTGTTTCGCTCTGTTTGTCCATTTTCAACCCTGTATTTTTTTTTTTTAGAGCGTATCATTTATAACAAAGAAACACCATATAACACTTTTTAAATTAAAAGGATTAAATAAAATGAAAAAAAAAACTTTAAAAAATCATAATTTACAACCCAAGTTGGGTTGAAAATGGACATGAAAATGTTTACCCAGTTTTATTTAACTCAACTATTGTTTAACAATTACTGTAAAAATGTTGGAAATGAACATTTATTTATCAGTTTAATGAATAATAATAATAATTAAACCATAAAAAATGTATTAAATCGTTTATTAATAAATGTTCACCTTTTGATTATTATTATTGCCTCTAGCAATTATATGCCTGATTTTTTTTTAAATTTTTTGGGTTCATTTTAAGCCAGAATATAGTCATTTTTAAACAATAGTGGAGTTCAATAAAACTGGGCAAACATCTGCTGGGTCGTCCATTTTCAACCCAGTATTTTTTTAGAGCGTATAATTTATAACAAAGAAACACCAAGTAACACTTTCTAAATTAAAAGAATGAAATAAAATGAAAAAAAAAACTTTATTTAGAACTTCAAAAAATCATAATTTACAGTGTTATAGACACAAACTAAAAACCACAAAAATTTGTCTTAATTTCTATGCGATTACAGTCGTCAAATGGAATTATTCATCCTTAAACATGATTCTCTTTTGAGCCTGAGTTCACACACACACACACAAGCATAATTCAGTAAATGAACGTACTCAAGATGTACATGAGCACTTGCATGTTTATTCTTCAGTGGGTTTTAAAAGCCATTGATGGTGTTAAGCATAATTATTTGAATTGGTGAGGACATCATCATGCTTCTCCCAACAGAGAGAGAGCCGCGAACGAGAGAAACATCGCATCTGCAACATTTGCTCTGTTTTGTTTTGTTTTGTTCATCATACATCAGTGGTCTCGTGGTCATTACGAATGTCACAGGTATTATGTCACGTGACTTACGTTTTCCAACACCGAGTGAATTCAGACGTCTAGATACATTAGTATAGAACTCGTGTGTGTTTTGTTTATTAGTTTGAGAGTATGTAAGTCAGGGCGTGCGACGCCGAAGACTTGTTTTCTTGTAACCTCGAAGTAAAACTTATGTGAAAAGTGTGAAGTTTAAATATGTTTTTAGACCTAGAAAATGAGCAGTTCATTTACATGTGAATAAGCGTGTGTGATGTTGACTGTGTGTATGTGTTCATTTCGGGGAACTTTTGTGTGTGTGTGTGTGTGTGTGTGTGTCATTAACCTCTGGAATGAGTGTTTTTATCATTACAGTGGATTAAGTGCAACAACAATAATTTTACAGAAGCCGATTAAATCTGACGAAAAGACGATACAGAACATACAGGACGAGCTTTAAGCGGATTGGTTGTCCAGCTCTGTCTGCTAATGGTAAATTATGACCACTTTTGTCATTTATGCTGTTGATTTGAATTGTAATGTGAAATTTAAGATTGCCGTCCTTGGGTTAAAAACCCTCAACTGAGGGTCTAAATTAAATACTGTCATTGTGATTAACATATATGTGATACGATTTGACGATTTGTCACTATTAAAATCGTTCTTAGAGGTTAGAGGACTAATTTAAGGCAGCTTGGTTTTGTTCTTTTCTTTTATTTGGTGCCATTTGTGTCTCCCTCGGTTTATCTTCACTGTTATTGACGTAAATATTGTATATATTCATTTCTGTGTCATTATCTTTATTATGGTTTTATCAAAACCATATTTTTTTTTCGTTCTATCGGTTCATTTGTGTCTTTTGCCACCATCTCAGCCACAAACTCAATGCTGCCTCTTCTCATCTCTAGACTAAAACTGGAAGTCATAACAGCATCTCATATCAGATCAATCGCTCATTAGGACTATATCTTTGCTTAAAGTCATGAACAGCCGCTACCCTAATTATTCTCCTTTTGCTTTTCTGTTTTCTGACCCGCTTCCGTCCGGATCCCGCCGTTTCAGAAGACCTCAGTTCCCGCGCGGACTTCAGAAGACGCACTCATCCATTTCTATATCCTAATTATTGTTCATGTAATTCATTTTCCGGGAGCTCTTTGCTACTAACTTCAGTTAACTCTGGTTGTAAATTAATTAGCTAAATTATGTTATTTGCCAACTGCATCCTTCAAATTGTAACGTTGACATCCGTTGTCTGCGAAGCTGCTTTGAAACGATATGCATCGTGAAAAGCGCTGTACAAATAAATTTGAACTGAATTGAGTTGAATTGAAAGGCCTCGAATGACTGCCGTCAGCTCGCCTCGGGAACTCGCTTTCGAGTTTGATAAGTGACTATTTTGAGAGGATGTGTTGATTTTCTTGATTCGGTAAATCTCGTGCCTTCGGCATCGAGGCAAGTTTGGGATTAAATGTGACGTTAATGATCCCTTTGAACAGATGATTCAAGCATTCTTCGGAGAGGAAAAAAAAATGTGTGTTTTTTTTTTTTTTAAGAGTTGGCCCTGAGTGATAAATCTTGGATGGGGCTCAAACCTCAACAACCGCAGGAACAGAGTCACCCAGAAGGAACATCATCTCTCCTGTTTTCACCTGCTCAAGTCCTGCGGCTGTTTTACCTTCAGAAATTATTCATGTATTTACAGCTTCGATAAAAGATCCCGTGTGCCGTCCTGAAAAACACATCTACAGTATTCTGTGTGGCTGGGATGAGACGATAAGGTGCAGAAATAAATATGAAAACCACGCAAACTCCCAATTCGGGAAAAATAGATACCATCCTTGTATATTTCACATTACGGCCTGTAACCAAAATTAGTTTTTTTGTTGTTGTTGTTGTTGTTGTTGTAAGATCGTGAGACTTAATGGAGTGTGCAATTATTTTGTCTCACACGTTTGTCCTACAAAGAGTTTTTTTCAGGAAACACAAAGTTTCCATTCGCTATTAAAGCATTCGTTCACTTCAGAATTAACATTTCCTGATCATTTACTCACCCCAACGTCATCCAAGATGTCTTTCTTTCTTCAGTCAAAAAGAAATTGAGGAAATCATCATTTTTCTCCATATAGTGGACTTCAATGGGGTTCAACGGGTCCAAATGTCAGTTTCAGCGCAGCTTCAAAGACTCTACATGATCCAGACGAGGAATAAGAGTCTGATCTAGAGAAACCATCGCACATTTTATAACAAAATATATACTTTTTAAGCACAAATGCTGGTCTTGCACTGCTCTGATGCGCCACACATCACGTCATCACGTTGGAAAGGTCACCGATCCAGTGTTTACAAAGTGAACTTGCAAAGATTAAGATAAACGGCCTTTACAAAAAAAGGTAAAACAATGTTGTTGAACGATTTTGAAGTTGGAGGAGAAAATTAGATACGTCACGTGACCTTTCCAGCATGATGACGTGATGTGTGGAGCATCAGAGCAGTGCAAGACGAGCATTTGTGCTTAAAAAGTATATAATGTTTATTTTTTATATTAAATGTGCGATGGTTTCTCTAGATCAGACTCTTATTCCTCGTCTGGGATCATGTAGATCCTTTGAAGCTGCGCTGAAACTGACATTGAACCCCATTCACTATATGGAGAAAAATCCTGGAATGTTTAGGGTGAATAAATTAATCAGGAAATTTTAATTCTGAAGTGAACGAATCCTTTAATGCATCCTGCGCTCACGTCACGTCGTAATTATTCGATGACAACATGAATGTTCTACTTGGAGCTGTTCATGTCGTTTGAGTCATCAGTAGACAATTCAAGTCGTTATGCAAATGATTTTTTTAATATGGCTTGTCAAACAAGAAAAAAAATGTAGGGCGGGACTTGAGTTTGTGATTGACAGGCTGCTGGAAGTTAAGGATTATCATCCTGTTATGAAGAAGAGAGGAACGTACTGATTTTAAAATTACAAGGATATATGAATTAAAATAATAACGAAGTGCGCAGGTAAGTCATTTATAATAAACACTGCAATATTCCATAACCATCAAAATAAAGAATTGTCCATTTTGATTTCATGGTGACTTTAAGCAGGAAATTAGACATTAAATTATATTCTAAATTTTTCATTAATCTTGCATTATTAACAGTAACAGTGAATTATATGAATTAATTACAGAAATATTACAAGAGAACCATTTTGAGTGTTTCTGCATGACGTTGCACTCTCAGAAAATTGTAACATTGTTGCAAATTCTACAATAATGATGTTCAGGGAATATTGTAATTACGGTAATTCCGACAAATCCTTTAATCACATTGCAGACTAATAACTGAGGGAAAGGACACATAAATGAACAGAAAATACTAAAAACTTTTGAGAGCACAGACCTGGGCTTTTCCATTGTGTCTTTGCTGAGGTAGATGTACCAGTAGATGAGGTTGAAGATCCCAAAGGCCAACGGGAAAAGGATGCGGGCATACTTGTCAATGGCACTGGTGCCTGCCAGGTTCATGTTGAGAGGGACGGCTGAGCCCTGAAGGAAGATGGGAACGCGAGCCCTGGACGGTTCAAACACAGAGTCTGCCTGTCGTCTCCGACTGTAGCCATCAGACGGAGGCTGCGACGGAAGAATGACGCAAATCAAGGGTACTGCTGTTTTTTTTTTTTTAAAGGAATTCACACCTGACTTTCCCATTGTCTACATATAACGCACTGGCTACAGACACGGCTTTTAGCCTCCTTGTTAGAGCGTCCGACTCACATGCTGAAAGACCAGCGTTCGAGGCCCACTCAGAGAAGGTCGAGTTTGATATTGGTTATATTGGTGCCGTGACCCGGATTGGAGTGATTTTTAGGGGGGTGAGTGTAACAGAGGCCATCTAGTAGTTGCTGTGCGAGTAAACCTCACTCCTCTGACCTCATGTCCTCACATGCTGAAAGACCAGCGTTCGAGGCCCGCTCAGAGCGGGTCAAGTATGATATTGGTTATATTGGTGCCGTGACCCGGATTGGAGTGATTTTTAGGGGGGTGAGTGTAACAGAGGCCAGCTAGTAGTTGCTGTGCGAGTAAACCTCACTCCTCTGACCTCATGACCTGACATGCCGGAAGACCGGGGTTCGAGGCCCGCTCAGAACGGGTCAAGTATGATATTGGTTATATTGGTGCCGTGACCCGGATTTGAGTGATTTTTAGGGAGGTGAGTGTAACAGAGGCCAGCTAGTAATTGCTGTGCGAGTAAACCTCACTCCTCTGACCTCATGACCTCACATGCCGGAATGCCGGGGTTCGATGCCCGCTCAGAGCGGGTCGAGTAGGACCCGGGTAGTGGGTTTTTTTTAAACACAGATTTCGCAACATGCATCGACCAACAGAAAGCGGTCCTGAATGCATCACCACACTTAACAATGGAGGTTCTGCTGATGTGCCAAATCCTCTTAATAGCCACATATCAGCTTATTAATCGCCTAAGCCAAAACATTGTCTAATATATTTCTCTGTACTTCATGAAAATAAGATGTTAAACTACACCCTTCATGCGGTCACACTTCTTTCCTCATCCTCGCCTCTAAGCCAGAGAGAGAACTGGAGCAAATGGATCCGCAGCACAGGTGAAAGATTATAAAAGTCATGGCTCGCGGTTTTAATACGGGGGTCTATTTTTAAAACACCCCGCGTGAGAGCGGTCCCGGGAGACGCCACGCGCCTGTTGCATTACCATATCCAACTCAGCAAAACAGATAAGAGCGACATGGCAGCGAGAGCAGCACAGAGCAGGTGAAGGACTCCTCACGGAGGACTGAACACCTGAGCAATGTTGTGTATTAACACAGCTGTGGACACGTTAAGGTTAAGCCATGTGCTCTGATTCGTTATGCGTGCTAAATATGTCTTTAGAGATATTTAATCGTCCCTGTGGGAGGCGCAAGCGTGCAGCTGCAGTGACACTCGTTTAGCATCACAATAACAGTGACACGGCTCAGTGGTTTGTGAAGAGCAGCGCTCGTGTCGTGCATATCGGAGCTCCGACCGGAGTGCGGCGTTAATTAAGTGAAGCTCGTAGGAGATAGTTACCGTCTCCGGCTCGTCGTCGCTGCCCTGGGCTATGGACTCCAGAACGGAGCCCCTGGAGAGCCTGCGTTTCTCCCTGTTGGCCTCGAGCGTGGCAAAGTAGTTGACCGCGGCGAACTCAATGAGGGCCGACGCCACAAAGGCAAAGCAGACGGCGATGAACCAGTCCATGGCAGTGGCGTAGGAGACTTTGGGCAGTGAGGAGCGCGCGCTGATGCTTAGAGTCGTCATGGTGAGCACAGTGGTGATTCCTGAAGGTCAGAAGGGACTATGTGAACATGAAGCATTTACATTTACATTTACGTTTAGCAGACGCTTTTATCCAAAGCGACTTACAAGTGAGGAAAACAAACAAGCGATTCCTCATGAATTGGCAAATAGACACAGGAAGTGCTCACAATACAAGTTTCATACATTGCTCAGTACCATAAGCTAGAGTAGGAAGGGAAGCACATGCAAATATGAGGAATAAAGCATGAAACAACACTCAAAAAAGTTGTTCAACGGATCGCGAAAACTCACCACATGACGTTTTTTGGATGGGCAAGAAAAGAAATATTTTGGGCGTATTTTGTTTTCCATTTTCCAGTCATCATTCTGGAAATAATTTTGCTATTTTAATGGACCTTTCGTGAAGCCCCGCCCCCCTTTAGTTACTGTTGCTATGTCCGCTCTCACGCCACACATCATGTTCTCACGCGGTGAAAAATACACAATGCAAGATTTTTAATTTTTTTAAAGACGTTTAAGCAATAGTGTGTGTTTAATGTGTCGCTGTAGCTCCTCGATCGTCTCTAGTTCATTTATAGCATCAAATAAACATCAAATGTTGTTCCAAGACGTTCACCGACGTTAATCTACTAACAAAATGGCAGATTCGGGGTTATGATTGGTCAGATCGCCTGTCAATCAAACTGTTTGCGAAAGATCAATTCCCCTGTAAAACGCAACATTTGGCAGTACGGTCAAAGAAACAGACATAAAAAAACCGAGGCTGAAATGACTTCCAGTTCATTCATCATTCTGAAAGGTCAAGTCAAGCGCAGTGCATCATGCTGTTTTGCAGTGTACTCTTTTATAGAGTGCATTTTGTAAATCATCATTCCATGCTTACAGAACAACTGTATACTTTGCAAAGTATGCATACTATGTATTGCAGCAACGGTAAGAGTAGTTTGTTATTCCATAGAATAAGGCTAGCATGTGGAGATGGAGGAAAAATAAAGTTGATATTAAACAAAATATTTTTAGCTGTTAAATTTTCTATTTATACCATTAAAACTGCACTTTGCATTTCATATTGAAATAAAGCATGACATGCACTACAATGTTCAAAAGTTTGGGTTAGTATGTTTTTTTGTTTTTTTTAAGAATTTAATATTTTATAACAGTGACAGTAAATTATTTATAATGTTACAAAAAGTACTATTAATAACTACATGTACTTCTACATGTACAATACATTTACAGTTAGGGTTTGTTTACGGCTTAGTTACTTGTAATTATGCATCATTTACTGTAGTAAGTACATGTAGTGACGTGTAACTATGACACTGTAAAATAAAGTGTCACCAAAAATATATATTTAAAATAAAATTTCATTTTGAACTTTCACTTCATTGAAGGATCTTTGTGGGGAAAAATATATCACAATTTCCACCAAAATATTAATGTTTTCAACATTGATAAAAAAAAAAAATAATAATAATAATAATAATAATAATAAATGTTTCTTGAGCAGCAAATCGGAATGATTTCTGAAGGATCATGTGACATGCTGAAAAACTACATTTTAAAACATATTCAATTAGTAAACAGTTCAAAAGTTCACAATATTATTGCTTTTACCGTATTTCTGAGCTGAGCAAAAGAGACTTGATGTTCAACGTCTTTTAAAAACTCAAAGAAATATAGGATCATTGTTATCGTACCAGCCACCGTTCGAGCCGGAACAGACTCCTTGTTGATCCAGAACGCGACTTGTGACAGCACAACCACCATAATCAAAGGGATGTACGTTTGGATGAGATGGTAACCAAGCTTTCTCTGAAGATAGAAATGGACAACCTGGACAGAATACAGACCTGGATGGTGCCAGGAGATTAGAGGAGGACATCGAAGAAGACTAATTATGCAAATTCAGCAGCCTGGAAACATCGGGGCCATTTGGCCGAACTGGTTTCCAAAACATTTACTTGACTCTTAATTTCTGTCCTTCATCACAAGTTAAGCTTTGAGGGCACAACCGTTTATTTCAGGTGCCCGATCCGTTTTTCTACAGGTTTGATGGGTCCCTGCCTATACATTCTCATGACTGAGACCATGGTCATTCTCGGTACACGTTCAGAGCGAGAACAGGCTTATTGCAACGCGGCTATTTTTAAAGACAGACATCATGAATTAGGCCCGATCAGCTAAGCATCTTAGATTGCCTGTCAGAGGGAAAGCTGCCCAGGGATCAGCCTGACTTGTAGCTCTTAACACACACAATTAGAAAAGTCATTCACCGTAGTAATAGTACAAGACATTTGACGTGCTACATCTGTAGTGTTCTGATAAAACCAGGTGATAACTAAAAACACACCTGTACTGAATTTATATGTTTCAGTGAACAAGGTCTGGCCCACAAGATCATACTGAAGTAGGCTTGACGATTCTGGGGGGAAATCTACAGATGCCTGAAGACCCTTCCTCCATGTGTAGACAATTTCCCGATTAGTGTAAGCATCTGAAGGTAGAAGAGAAAGCAGGTGAAAAATGGTAGGTAGATGGATAGATGGATGGATGGATGGAATGGATGCATGGATGGCTGTGGATGGATGGAATGGATGGATGACTATGGATGGCTGTGGATGGATGGTTGGATGAATGACTGGATCTGTGGTTGGCTGGATGGATGGATGGCTGTGGATGGGTGGATGGCTACAGAGTGTTGGATGGGTGGATACTATGGATGGATGATGGATGACTGTCGAAGGCTGGATGGATGGCTATAAATAGATGGATGGATGGAAGGATGGATGGCTGGCTGTCTGTAGATGGATGGATGGCTGAAGATTGTTGGATGGGTGGATGGTTAAGGATGGATGGATGCTGCAGATTGTTTGTTGGATGGATGGATAATGGATGGATGGATGCTGCAGATTGTTGGATGGGTGGATGCTATGGATGGATGATGGATGGCTGTGGATGGAAGGATGGATGGCTGGCTGTCTGTAGATGGATGGATGGCTGAAGGTTGTTGGATGGGTGGATGGTTAAGGATGGGTGGATGCTATGGATAGATGGATGGCTGTAGATGGATGGAAAGGATGGATGGATGGATATGGATGGATGGATGGATGGATGGATGGATGCTGCAGATTGTTTGTTGGATGGATGGATGGATGGAAGGATGGATGCTGCAGATTGTTTATTGGATGGATGGATAATGGATGGATGGATGGACGCTGCAGATTGTTGGATGGACAGATGGATGAATTGATATGGATGGATATGGATGAATGGCTGTGGAAGGTTGGATGGATGTCTATGAATAGATGGGTGGATGGCTGCAGATTGTTGGACGGATGGAATGGATGGATGCAACAACATGGATGGATGGATATGGATGGATGGATATGGATGGATGGATATGGACGGATGGATATGGACGGGTGGATATGGATGGGTGGATATGGATGGATGGATATGGATGGATGGATATGGACGGGTGGATATGGATGGGTGGATATGGATGGATGGATATGGATGGATGGATATGGACGGATGGATATGGACGGGTGGATATGGATGGATGGATATGGACGGGTGGATATGGATGGGTGGATATGGATGGATGGATATGGATGGATGGATATGGACGGATGGATATGGACGGGTGGATATGGATGGGTGGATATGGATGGGTGGATATGGATGGGTGGATATGGATGGGTGGATATGGATGGATGGATATGGACGGATGGATATGGACGGGTGGATATGGATGGGTGGATATGGATGGATGGATATGGATGGATGGATATGGACGGATGGATATGGACGGGTGGATATGGATGGGTGGATATGGATGGGTGGATATGGATGGATGGATATGGATGGGTGGATATGGATGGGTGGATATGGACGGATGGATATAGATGGATGGATATGGACGGGTGGATATGGATGGGTGGATATGGATGGATGGATATGGATGGGTGGATATGGATGGATGGATGGATATGGACGGATGGATATGGACGGGTGGATATGGATGGATGGATGGATATGGACGGATGGATATGGACGGGTGGATATGGATGGGTGGATATGGATGGATGGATATGGATGGATGGATATGGATGGATGGATATGGATGGATGGATGGCTGCAGATTGTTGGACGGATGGAATGGATGGATACATTGACATGTATGGATGAATGGAAGGATAGATGGTTAGTTGGATGGATGGATGCAGATGGAAGGACAGACAGATAGATCTTACAGCTTCCAAACAGGAGAGGACATGTGTGCCCATCCATAGGAAAGTCCATCAACACCATTGGACATTCTGCACTCACAGTTAGCCTAAAATACAGAGAAAAAGGACCCAAATCATATCAGATCTCCTTTAAAGATGATTTCAGATCTCTGTGGCTCAAATGCAAACTCCTCAAAGGATTCCCATCAAGTGTTCCTCAGATAGTTTTACCTCATGGTGTAAAAGACGGTTCCATTTTGCATGATCCGGAACAGCTTGTTAGGAGTCGTGGTGTTGTGTGCGAGCGATTTCCTCGCATTGCGAAAAAACGTGTCCGGCGTCCAGATCTTGTCCACCATGCGGTTGTTCAAGGGCAATATTTCAATGGGCCCCTGAAAGGCCAACCTCTCATCAACCCACATTTGGCGGAAAAACATATCCATAGTGTACTCCTGCGGGAGAGAAGGATTTCTTCCTGTGAATCATGTTCTGTTTTTATACTTACGGCCGACATGAACCGACATTTGCAGCACTGTGACAGTTCAGCTAACAGGAAGATTACAACTACGTTTTGCAAGTGGAATTTGTACATAAAGTAAAAAGTTTATGCTGTATTTTCTTACCATTTTAACATCAGATACTGGTCCAAAACTTGTTACAAATATGTCCGTTTTGACCTCAGTTATGGAGACTGGGAAGTTAATACATGCAAAAGTGATCATGTTATAGCAAAATACATAATGCAGCAAATATAACAGTAGTGTCAAAGACAAAAAATAGTTTTCAAGCATCAAAACAATTCTAATCCAGCTTTGAATTGTTTTTGTTGTCGTTTTTCAGAACATCAGAACGTTTCATTTCTGAGCAAATATTAAATCTCACACATTTTTACCATGATTTACAGAAAATGTCATTCGGTGCGACAAACAAAATCTATCCAAGGGAAAGAATATCATTTTTTACTCATTTAAAATGCAATAAAATTTAGTACGCTCACTATATATATTAATCCGTACAAGTTTAAAAATGCATATAAATATAAATGTTGCACTGAATGACAAACCCACATTTTGACATTTTATTCTCCTAGAATGTAATCGAAACCTTAAAAGCAGATGTTTTACTTGCGTTTACTGTCTATAACAGCATTTTTGTACATTTCTAATCTAAATGTATAGAAAATCTTAATATTACATGATTTCATTGCTGTGAGGCCTATCCTTACCTCCAGATCCCGGCCGCAGTCGATTGTCATAGCCTTCAAGAAGTCCGTCTAGAATCCGTGTTATATTTTCTGAATTTATCTTCTGCTTTCCAAGTACATTTGCAACACTACGTGGAAAGAAAGACCTTTCAGTGGATTTATACCTTAGTCAAATTCAATTAAACATCGCTCAATTAACTTACCTTGTGAGACATAAGAAGGCCAGAAGAAAAGCCATTTCTTAAATAAATACACCTGTCAAAGTTTAAAAGTCATAACCTACTTTAATACGATGAGAGAATGCCTTGAACATAAACCGAAGCGCTGTGTTGAGCGTTTGACGGGTAAACGCAGGGCTGGATGTGAAGTACAAAGCTTTGAGGATAATCAAATTAAGGGATCAGGAAAATCCACTCGCTTTTTTAGCAACAGGTTAAAGAGTAGTTCAGCAAAACGAGTTTTTGAACACTTGATTTGTTGTGGTAATATAATAACTATAGTAATAATACTTTATTTTAAGTTCTCTACAACTATGATACACTTCAGATTACAAAATACATAGTTTAACAAGTCATTTGTAATGTATTTCATTACATTACTCAAGTTTAGTAACTTAATTAAAAGTGTGGAACAAACACAAAAGAGTTTTTATCTCACAATTCTGACTTTTTTCCTCAGAATTGTGTGATATAAAGTTGCAATTGTGAGTTATAAAGTCAGAATTATGAGATATAAACTCACAATATTGAGAAAAGTCAGAATTATGAGATATAAACTGACAATATTGAGAAAAGTCAGAATTATGAGATATAAACTCACAATATTGAGAAAAGTCAAAATTATGAGATATAAACTCACAATATTGAGAAAAGTCAGAATTATGAGATAAAAACTCACAATATTGAGAAAAGTCAGAATTATGAGATATAAACTCACAATATTGAGAAAAGTCAGAATTATGAGATATAAACTCACAATATTGAGAAAAGTCAGAATTATGAGATATAAACTGACAATATTGAGAAAAGTCAGAATTATGAGATATAAACTGACAATATTGAGAAAAGTCAGAATTATGAGATATAAACTCACAATATTGAGAAAAGTCAGAATTATGAGATATAAACTCACAATATTGAGAAAAGTCAGAATTATGAGATATAAACTCACAATATTGAGAAAAGTCAGAATTATGAGATATAAACTGACAATATTGAGAAAAGTCAGAATTCTGAGATATAAACTCACAATATTGAGAAAAGTCAGAATTATGAGATATAAACTCACACACTAAATTCACAATTGCAAGAAAAAAAGTCAGTATTGCAAGTTTTTATCTCCCAATTCTGACTTTATAACTTGCAATTGTGAGTTTAAATCTTGCAATTCTGAGAAAAAGAAGTCAGAATCGTGAAACACAAACTCACAATTGTGAGGAAAAAAAACTAATTGTGAGAAAAGATTATAAAATGACTCTCAAAACATGAAAACAGTGGAAAACATGAAACTGAACTCGTCTTTTTCAGACGGTCAGAGTCAGAGAATCACCAATCGCTGTTTAAATGACATTAAAACTCAAAGTAATCACTTTGGTAATCTAAAACACTTTTCAGATGGAACTGGAATCTGATTACCACCCATTTAAAGACTCAAATTTAGTATTTTAAACACGTCACAAAGTCACTTGTATTACGTTACTCCCCGACCCACAAAGTGTTGTAAATACAGTATGGTTTGAAAACACCATAATTTTATTTTTTACTATAAATAGCCACTGTTTAAATAAATGTACAGCCAAAGTAATGTATTCATTCACATACACACACAAAAATAAACATTATTGTTGTTCACCTGCTCTCCGGAACACTAGATGTCGCTCTCGATCCGCCGCAGCAGAAGAAGACACGGAGAGATCTTGCCAGAATGTCTGAGAAATATATCCAGCTTCTGCTCTGTTATTGCAGCTGATGTGCGTTTTTACGATCGCGATCAGCCGCTTTCATGAGAGGAGCGGGATGTCCGTGCATTTTGATGAGAGGAGCGGCGTGATCCCGTGTGAAACGGCATGGGGCTCTTGGTATCAGACCATGGAAGAGGTTTTCATCGAAGTCAATGTTCCTCCCGGAACTTCAGCCAAAGAGATCAAGTGTAACATCGAGAGCAAACAGATCGAGCTTCGTGTGAAAGATCAACAGATCTTCAAGGTAAATCAAATCTTTACCGTGTTACATTAATGTGTGATATTTAAGAGGATTTATTGACCCCAAAAAATCCATATAATATACATAACTATGTTTTCAATGTTGTATAAATGAACCGTTATGTTTTTATTACTTTTTATCTATCATTTTGCGACGACATATTTCTACAGTAGCGCTAAACGCTTCTTTCATTGAGTGGGCGTGTCGAACGGTAGGGGGTGTGCCGAACGCGTTCTCATTGGTCACGAAAGCGGCCTGTTCTGCATACTCTTAAATCGCTATTGGCCTACAGAAAACAATAAATCCAACATAATACTATGCAACTTACATACAACTATTTTAATGTAAAAATCAGTGATGTTAAGAATATTACATTCAAGTTTTTAAAAATGACTTTCTAAAGTGCCTTCAGAACTTATCCGTGCGCGGATGACTGACGTCTCATACACACATATAGGTTTGTTTTGCTATCTTTGTGAGGACATTCCATAGGCGTAATGGTTCTTATACTGTACAAACTGTACATTCTGTCCCCCTACTCCTAAACGAAAAAACATTCTGCATTTTTACGTTTTTAATAAATCATTGTTTCCTCATAAATCACAAAAACGCGCTCACTTACTCTCGCGCACACACAAAAAGCATCGTGTTTTATTTATCGTAATATACTGTGATAAATAAAGCATTAATCACATAGATAAACGTATAACTATCTAATGATATCTTACAGCCGCCAGGAATTATGTAAATGTATGGTGACCACTAATTGGACAACACCAATAGTCCTTTCACCAATGAGAAACCGTTGGACACGCCCCCTGTCGTTGGGCACGCCCCCACTGTAGTTTCTCATTGCAATTCGCAACCTCATCGCTTTAAAAAATGACGCGCTGCGCCTTTAAGACGGGATGTTTGAAGCATGTGATCTCCCTGAAACAGTCGAGCATGTTTTAATAAAGTGTAAAGGTTATGATAATGAAAGATGACAACTTACGGAAGCACTTGGAGACACGGGAATGAATCCGTTGTCGCTGCAAAGTTTGTTGAGCAAAGATACAACTGTAAGGGTGTTCAACATTCTAGTTAAATATCTCAAAGATACTAAATTAATTTTCATAGTAGTATTTCATTTCATTTCATTCATCACTCCATCCCAGTAGGTGGCGGAATATGCACCAAAAGATGGTTTGCCAACCGCCATATAACGTCAAAGAAGACATTTTTGTCCTGAGTTGGCCACCGTAGCTTCTCGTTGCAATTCGCAACCTCATCGCTAGAAAAATGTACACACTGCACCTTTAAAATGGACTTGTTACAGCTGAAATCGAGTCTTAAAATTGATTGGTGAATGAGAACGATATGCTTTTCATGTTCTATGTAGTCATTAAAACGTAATAATAATAATTAAAACATTTATAACACATTAAAATGTTTTTTCCCCGTGCACACTAACCATACTTGAACCACATTTGCACACTTTCTCCGCCGTTATGGAATGATCTTTTAATATAATATTTTCTTTTTAATTTTAATACACATCTTATGCATGCAAATAAATGTTTGTCGGCAAAGCTGAATTTTCAGCATCTTTACTCCAGTCTTCAGTGTCACACGATCCCTCAGAAATTCGTTGCTCGGAATTGAGTAACGCCATAGTCAGCTTGATGAGGAGTGCCTCAAGTACCGCTATTCGGTCCATTATAGTTGTTGTGTAAATTAGAGTATCCCACTGAGGTGCATGTTGCTAGTGATACGAATGGAAACGGTCACCTATTTCTAAATTTTAAATGGTTTTCTGTCCTCTCGTAGGGGAAGCTGTTCGGATCTACAGTCAGCGATGAAGCAACATGGACGTTAGGCAAGACTAATATCCATATTAGAGTAAATAGTGCATGTGTCTTACTGAACCCTTTATGTGCCGTTCGGGATGTTTTCATCCACTATGGGGAGTTTTTGAGTCTTAATTTGGCCGTAACTTTCTCCGTGTTTCAGCAAATGGAATGATTTTTGGTGACAAATCTTATTTTGACACATATTTTGGGAAAATGCTTTGAAAATTTTCAAATATTCAATAGCACTCTGTGGGAAAATTCACGACCGTTTTGTTATGGATTTTAACGGCTTTAAAAATGTATCAGATAAAAAAAATGTAAATTTTTTTTGCTTAAATCTATTAATCAACCTCAGTCCTGATCAAAACGGCTAAATTTAAAAAAAAATAAATCAGGATTTTAACTCTTTAATTGCCAAATTCACAAATGATGTCATTGATTTGGGAAAAAACGTGTCAAAGATTAGAAACAACATCGGCGTAAAACAACGTTTTAAAGAGTTAAAATCCTGATTTTTTTTTTAAATTTAGTCATTTTGATCAGGACTGAGGTTGATTAATAGATTTAAGCAAAAAAATGTGAAAAAAATATTTACATGATACATTTTTAAAGCAGTTAAAAACATAACGAAAGGGTCGTGAATTTGAACAATGCACAAGGGTTAAAAAATATATATCTCTGGGAAAACTTTCTTTGTTGTGCCATGCAGAGGACAAAAAATTGATCCAGATCGTTCTCATGAAGACGAACCGAGAGGCGGGGAACTGCTGGCAGTCTCTCCTGGAGGGAGAGTATACGGCGGACCTGTGGGTGCAGGATCAGATGCAGAGGAAGCTCACGCTGGAGAGGTTCCAGAGAGAGGTGCGGCCTTCTCAATTCAAAACTGCATTACTAAAGTTTGGCGTCGGTTAGATTTTTGGAAAAAAAAATTAGGAGCCGTTTACACCACGACAACATTTTATGCATTTTAGCCGTTTTCTCGACAAAGTTCGTCTGTTCGCGAAAAAAAAAACAAAAGGGAAAAACGTTTACTTTTTTAATACGTATTTGTTGCGTAAACGTGTCCTTACGCTCACCAAGAAACGCAAACTGGTTTTCGAAATGCATTTTATCACAACAATACCTTTAACATCTGTGTAAATTACTAAAATTGGTGAAAACGGTGATGCCGTATGCATACACGTGTTTCTTTACAAAGTGAGATCGCCATCTACTGGCCTGGTGTGAATACAGCGTTTTTAAATGTTTTTGCGGATCCGTGTGAATGAGGATCGTTTTGACAGCGTTTTTTTGTCTATGCGCGAAAAACGTTTCCGTTTGCTCACCAAGAAATGCAAACTTTTGAAAATGGTTTTCGAAATGCATTTTATCACAACAATACCTTTAACATCTGTGTAAATTACTAAAATTGGTGAAAACGGTGATGCCGTATGCATACACGTGTTTCTTTACAAAGTGAGATCGCCATCTACTGGCCTGGTGTGAATACAGCGTTTTTAAATGTTTTTGCGGATCCGTGTGAATGAGGATCGTTTTGACAGTGTTTTTTTGTCTATGCGCGAAAAACGTTTCCATTTTTTTGTACGTATTTGTTGCGTAAACGTACCCTTACGCTCACCAAAAAACGCAAACTTTTGAAAATGGTTTTCGAAATGCAGTTTTTGAGAATCATACCATTATCATCTCAGTGTAAACTACAAAAACGCAAATTTGGGAAAACGTGTGATGCCGTGTGTATATGTTTTACGTGTTCAGTCTATAGACGCGCCATCTACTGGCCTGAGAGTAGAATATAGTATTTTTAAATGTTTTTGCGGATCCGTGTGAATGAGGATCGTTTTGACAGCGTTTTTTTGTCTATGCGCGAAAAACGTTTCCGTTTGCTCACCAAGAAATGCAAACTTTTGAAAATGGTTTTCGAAATGCATTTTATCACAACAATACCTTTAACATCTGTGTAAATTACTAAAATTGGTGAAAACGGTGATGCCATATGCATACACGTGTTTCTTTACATCGCCATCTACTGGCCTGGTGTGAATACAGCGTTTTTAAATGCTTTTGCGGATCCGTGTGAACGGGATCATTTTGAAAATGTTTTTGTCTGCACGCAAAAAACATTTGCGAGTTTTATAGTACATCGTCGTTGCGTAAGCCTTATGCTCACCAAAAATGGAATATATATATATATATATATATAGTGAAACTTCTTTACGATTTAAAATACATTTTACTATTTATATTACAATAGAAAAGTTCACTTATACCCGTGATCAAAACTGAACTTCCAGTGTCACATCTTTTCCCCCTCAGGATTATTGGATGAATAAAAATTCCAAAAAATACTGAACTTTTGATGCGTCTTTGCTGAATAAAAGTATGTAAAAACAGCTTAAACTTTTGAATAATGGTGTATAACCGTTCTTTTTCCAAACAGAACCCTGGATTTGACTTCAGCGGGGCAGAGATCTCTGGGAACTTTCATGGTGGTGGACCGGATTTCTCAAACTTGAAAAAATAAAAGGACTACTTTCATTACTGTACTTGATGTGGACTTACCAAATTGCATCAGTTTTTCCCCACCCATTGGAAACGTCAAATATTGGAGCATATCGCAACAATGTCCGGCAATCCATATAAAGCCATAGTCCAATCAGGATTTAATTTGCCAAGTTTTGTAATGGCCAGCACAGTGGTTTTTAAGAAGACTTTAAATTTCAATAAATCATGTTCAAGCGTTTATGAAATGCCTCTCAAACACCACAAACAAGTTTCACATTTCAATAAGGTTTTATTGAAAGGTTCAACTACATAATTCTGCAAAATGCTGCGCTCGACTTCCAGATTAAAGCCAAAACAAGAGCAACTTGCATTCAATTCAATCCATTTCAGTTTTATTTGTACCACTCATTTTAAGAGTTTAATTTATACCAGCTATAAAACAAATGGCGTGTGTAGTAATAACCAAATGCAAAATCAGCTTCAGCCTGGTCAGTCAGTTATTAGTTCTTATTACAGGCACGTGATTATCAAGTTAAAACTTGCGTTTCCATAGCCATCCAAATTTCATCATGCCACTTTAGAAAGCAGAATGCCAAAATAAAAAGAAAAAACAAAAAACCATCTAGTTTTCATCACCTTGGGTAGGAGTGTGCATTACGACCGCGGACAACCTAGGGTGGGAGTTAAGGGTTTTGGGCCTGATCTCTTGGTTCTGTTGTCATCTTGATTCTCAAAACCCTTCTCCCTCCTCTTCCACACAGTGGACTGAGGACCTAGGCGGTTCTATACTTTTCATTGCTTTAAACGACCAGCGATTCTTGCGCCGATTCAAATGAACGTGCTATACATGTGCGAGCTTTACCAGTGAAACCCATCTGATAAACGTGCTCAAACCCACCCTTGACTAGAGAGCCAGTGCGGCGGTAAAATAAATACAATCATGGCAGGTGTCAGAGAGAACAGGAAGACTGAATTAAAGGTAGTGGAAGTGAAGCGTTCTGAAGGAATTAGTGTCGGGTGCCCACGGCATAGAGATCGAACCATAAACACGGTTTTCCATAGGACTGAATGAGGGTGTTCGGCTGTGAGCGCACGACACTAACGGTCTTAACAAGCATATTCGGGAATTGTGGGTAGATGGGCGATCTTGTAGTAGCTGTGCTTGAGCTGTCTGGCGGTTCTACCCGAAATCAGCCAACGCAGTCTCTGGCCGTTTGGCTTCAGGCACTTGGTGGTGGCGTATTCAGCCAGGCATTTCGCAACGAGCTCCCTCACGCAAACCAGGTCTCCAGCTTTCACCTGAAATGAAGTAAAAAACACAGTTCACAACCATTTGCCTCGCATGAATGATCGACGCACAGAGTCCATTCAATACGATGCCTTAAGATATCGATACCATGGGGGAAAACTGCCACACACAACTCTTAATTTATAATTTGGGTAATTTGGTTGCAATAGCTTTGAATCGTACGACTGCGCTTCAGTGCTGCCGGGTTTTATTATGCAGTGGAGGAAGGGTTCGTGTAGCTTTGGCAACAACGCTCTCGCCTTTATGACGTTTCGTCGAGGGACTGACACTACAGAGTGAAAAGAGAAAGTGCTGAGAAAGATGAAGGTTTTTGAGGAAATCATTCCAGGATTGTTCTCCACATAGTGGACTTCAATGGGGTTCAACGGGTCCAAATGTCAGTTTCAGTGCAGCTTCAAAAGACTCTACATGATCCAGACGAGGAATAAGAGTCTGATCTAGAGAAACCGTCGCACATTTTATAACAAAATATATACTTTTTAAGCACAAATGCTCGTCTTGCGCTGCTCTGATGCACCACACATCATGTCATCACGCAGGAAAGGTAAGGAGGAAGTACCAATCCAGTGTTTACAAAGCGAACCTGCAAAGACCAAGTCAAACGACCTTTACACACACAAAAACACTTGTGAAAAGTACCCTAACGCGGTACTTCCATCCATGTGAAACGTGATCTTTCCAACATGAAAGCAGTACAAGACCAGCATTTGTGCTTAAAAAGTATATTTTGTTATTAAATGTGCGACGGTTTCTCTAGATCAGACTCTTATTCCTCGTCTGGATCATGTAGAGTCTTTTGAAGCTGCACTGAAACTGACATTTGGACCCGTTGAACCCCATTGAAGTCCACTATGTGGAGAACAATCCTGGAATGATTTCCTCAAACCAACTAAATTAAGAAAGAAACATCTTGGACGACATGCGGGTGAGTAAATTAACATTTGAGATTCCCGTTTTCTTCCTCTCTCCCTTAAAGAGGAAAAAAAAAAAAGATAAGTTAGGTTTAAATTTGATCTTCGATATATTCTAAAACTAAACCCGGGCCTTACGTCATTAAACATATTTTCAAAAGTCGACAGAAAAATAAAGCGTTAACAGATTTCAGACGAACACAATCCTTCATTGATCATGGACTCGTCGTAGAGGATCTGTTCGGATCTTCACCCTCTAACAGAAACATGTGGGGCATTCCAGACGAACCCATTCCACGTTTCAATACTGAAGTGAACTAATCCTTTAAGCACCAGCCGCTTGTTGAAATCAGTAAATCTGCTAGAATCCAAGTACATGAAACTCACAGGCAAACTCTCCTGCAGACCATCCAGAGCCTCTTTCAGAGCCGGAACTGGCTCACACTCGTGCTGATCCTCGATCTCCAGGGCCAGAAGGGACAAAGCAAGCAGTGAAGGCTGCAGGAACAGATTTAGTCAAACTCCAAACACACTTTGTTTCGAAATCGAACCACAGAACGGTCCAAAACGGCTTACCTTCATTTTAGTGAAAGTAAAGGAGCAATGGCAAGCCTTCAACTGAGCCTCAAGCCTCTCGATGTTCAGAATCCTCTTACTGAAATGGAAGTCATGTGTAAGGTCTACTGAAATGTTTAGTGACGCTACGCAAAAGGTCGAGCCGCTCACCTTTCCGCGTCGACCTTCTCTTGGATGCGAGAGTGAAAGAATCGCAGGAAGTGAAGGGCTGTTGGAGCCTTGACCTTCCAGTAGAGCTTTTCCAGAACGATCTTCTCCATTCTCATCATGTCGTGGACCGTGAAGCGACTCTGGCTTATCCTGATGAGGTCGCTGGCCAAAGGCACATTCTTCTCCTCTTCCGAAGTCTTCACGGCGATGTAGAAGCAGCAGAGCCCGACACAGGACAGATGTTTGGGCTGAATCTGAAAAGAAAAAGGAGAAATCAGGGACTCATTCTCAGGACAATTACGGAGACGAGGCACATCTAAACAGCACATACCTTCACCACAGCCAGGAATCGATCCAGGAGGCTCACAGCGAGGGAGAACGTCTCCGCACAGAAGCCGAAGAACCGTGTCAAGGAGAGGAGGTCTCGAACTTGAAAGTCTCTCAACTTGACGGTCATTCTCAGGCCGTTATCCTGAGCGGACTCGATGATACGGAGTCCACAGAGTTTGGGCTGATATCTGGCCTCTCGGTCCAGAAGAGCTTTGAGCTGGACTGCGAAAGGCAGAGCCCCTGCTCCGGTAGCCTGGTCAATCATCTGAAATGACAACATTCGCATATAAATACCAAACTAAAGCGGCGTTAAAGGGTTCGTTCATCCAAAAATGAAAATTCTGTCATTGATGTCGTTCCAAACCTGCAAGACCTTAGTTTATCTTCGAAACGAAACCCATCCAGAAAAATTCTCAGCCATTTAAAAACATACTTCCGCAAACTAGTCCTAGGTTTTCACCCGATCGGATTCAAACAAGTGCAGAGAGAGTCTCTGGAGTCTGAAAGTTTGATCAAAAAGTCCATTTCCATTCATGGTCGGCAAAACGAACAAAGTGGGCGGAGCCACGTTTACGATATAGGCCAGAAAGAGATATTTGCGCCAAACTTGGTACAAATCTGAGGTCACAGTAAAAAAAAACAAACATGGTGTTTAGACACTTGTCGGCGTTATGAATTGAAGAAATAAAATAAAAAACGTTTACGCAACCGTTAGTCCAAACGATTTGAGACTCGGTATGCGGTGTCTTTGTCCAAGCGGCCACGACGGTTTACGAGGACATGGCGCGTCGCGAAAAACATGGCCACCATTGAAGTTTGAGCACTTGTTGGACAAGGAACAAAACCGTACGAGTCGTCAGCACGACGCCCTGAAGGAGCCCGAGAAGTTTAGAGCCAGCACCACCTAGTGGTAAAATTGCGTTTTAAAATGCTCAAAACCTTGGTGTGATCCGATTATTGTCACAGGAGTCACGTCTTTAGACTCCTGAATCCTTGCCGAGTCCAAACACGGCAGGTTTCACCTTATGGTTAATCCAACGTCTTGATATAAGGTTTAAACTTTTGAGAATATCTTTGAAACGGTTAGTCCGATCCGAGACAAACCCACTGATGGAAATTCAGAAAAAAATAAAAATCTGATCAATGCTCATTTTATATATATATATATATATATTTAAAATGAAATATTTTCACCAAACTTAACATGTATGGACACACTCTGAGGACACCTAAGAAAAGTGGTGGAAATCTGGAAAAACCTATAAAACCACATTTTTTTCCTTAGTAAATTGCCTGTACTGACTGTAAATGGTCTTTTCCGTCCATGATCCACATGCTTAAGTGCTTATTAAATAAAATACAAACCCTTTATGTGCTTAAAAGCACAATAACCGCTATATATTTTTTTGTTTTTGTGCAAAACCAGTATTTGTGGCTTCGTAACATGAAGGTTGAACCACATGGAGCATTTTAAAGATGTTTTTACTACTATATTGGATCTTAAATGTGGTCATTTCATTGCTTTCTAAAAAAAAATATCTTGGATTTCATCAAAAAGTGTCTTCATTTCATGAGGGAGAGGAATTCATTCATTTTTGGGTGAACAAACCCTTTAAAGAAATCAGTAAACATTGTGGAGAACATAATTCAGTCATGTTTATATCGTTGAATACTGCGGTTTAAACGTGGAATACGGACACAAACTGAACATCTCATTTGAGATTTATTAAAATAAAGGATTATGTTATATTACAGATTACACAACTGTCACAAAAGTTGATCTAAAACACGCGTCCAACTTGAGCGGCACGAAACGACTAAATCAATATCTACAAGTAAACAACACATCCTAAACAACACGGCTTACATTTACAATGTTTTAATTGATGTTTGTGTACCACAAAAATGTCGAGAGAGCTCGAGACAGACTCGTGCGCGTCACCGTGCGCGCGAGCCGCCGGTCATGCCCGGGCATGTCCACTAACCTGCGCGTTCACGACGTTTACTCTCTATTAAAGCCTTTTGACTAGATTTCAGTCAACCTCAGACCTTTAAATCAACATACTCCGTCTAACGTCAATATCCGAACTATATATGTATATATATATAACAGTGTGTTGGGTTATTTAACGGCGGAGAACAGGTGTAGGCCTGATCAGCCGTTAGAAACATCTAGAGCTTGAAGCGTTTAATTATTATTGTTAATAAATTAATACATTGCTTACCTTTTGTAGTTTTGATGAGCCGATTAAAAACAAATATAAATCTTTGATTTTATTAAATAAAACACTTTTTAAAAAAAATAAAGTTTAAAGTATGTAAGTTTAAAGCAAGATTACTTTTTCGCCTTGCACACCCCAACCCTTGGCGTCAGGCAGTGACGCGCAGGCTTCCTCCATCTTATATACTCTCAGAAAGTCCATATCCAAACATAGGATCACCTTATTGGGCAGTGCTGACACAGAGCTCCGTCTTTCTAAATGCCTATTGGTCCGGGTTTGTCTGGACGCGTTGACCACGCCCCTTCAGGCAGAAAGAGGCGTGGTTTACTCGCTCGGCAGTGCTTGTGTGAATCAAACATGTCAGAAACTCAGTGATACACAACTCTGAAAACACACGAAATAACGGCAAAGCGTTGGGCTAGGACACACAAACACACACAAACAAGTATTTAAAGTGTTAATTCACCACTATAACTACGCGAAACTAAAATCGCCACCATAACTGAATGAGAAAAACTCTCAAAACATCAGCATGAGCACATGCTTATTCAATAAATTAAAAAATGATGAATTAAAAATAGTAAAAACACAGTAGGAAAAATAATGCAAAATAAAATTGAAGAATTATTACATTTGGTTTCATGAAACACACGCACACACACACATATATATATATATATATATATATATATATATATATATATATAACAGTCTATTATAATCAAACAAAACCCAACAAATTTGTCTATTCAATACCTCTTTCTATTCCTATTGTCTTTGAGAAACTTTTCACATCCCAGAATGTTCTAGAAGGTTCCAGGGGTTTCAGTAAAAGCAACACTTAGACAAAACAAACAAAACATCTGAACATAAACACGCACCGTGACAGACATTAACGGCCACGCCAACAATCAAATACACAAATGCATGAAAGAAACACAAGTTTACATGGACATGAAGTCTTGATTCATAAACACACGCTCCAAATTCACAGGCGACATATTCATATTCTGAGACAAGACAGCTTAAGAAAAAAGAAAAGTGTGTGAATTGAAGAAATCAGAATTTGCATTGATTTAAAATAAATTTGCTTAATGTTTCAGTGCCAAAAGATGACGGCAAACATAACAGCCCTCTAAAAACCTTCACACCAAAAGCCAAGGATCAAATTGACATTTTCCATGCAAAAAGCATTTATATGCATAAGATGCATTTTTTTAAAGAACGTTTTTGCCTTTCAACCCTCCTCATAGCTATTTCTAATAATTCTAACCCATAATTAGATCACTCTGAGCGGCCTTTTTCACTAGCTTTCCCAACTTTTAACCCAGAGCCTCACCTGAGCTTTAGTGAATGAGGGGTTTGTTGTCATTGTATGAGATGTATTTCAATCTCTTAACTTGACTGGATGTTTCAATATACATTTTCACGCATGGACAAATTGCAATAAATGCGTAGGTCTTGGAAATTCACTTCAGAATTCAAATTTTGAGATAATTTACTCACCTCCATGTCATCCAAGATGTTTGTCTTTCTTCAGTCGAAAAAAGAAGTTAAACATCCCAGGGTTTTTCTCCATATAGTGGACTTCAATGGGGTTCAACGGGTCCAAATGTCAGTTTCAGTGCAGCTTCAAAGACTCTACATGATCCAGACGAGGAATAAGAGTCTGATCTAGAGAAACCATCGCACATTTTATAACAAAATATGTACTTTTAAGCACAAATGCTGGTCTTGCACTGCTCTGATGCGCCACACATCACGTCATCACGCTGGAAAGGTCACGTGACGTAGGAGGAAGTACCGATCCAGTGTTTACAAAGCGAACGTACAAAGATGATGATTTTGAAGTTAGTGGAGAAAATGAGATTTTTTCGCCGTACCGCGGTACGTCCTCCTACGTCACGTGACCTTTCCAGCGTGATGACGTGATGTGTGGCGCATCAGAGCAGTGCAAGACCAGCATTTGTGGTTAAAAAGTATATTTTTGTTATAAAATGTGCGATGGTTTCTCTAGATCAGACTCTTATTCCTCGTCTGGATCATGTAGAGTCTTTGAAGCTGCGCTGAATCTGACATTTGGACCCGTTGAACCCCATTGAAGTCCACTATATGGAGAACAATCCTGGAATGATTTCCTCAATTCTTTTTCAACTGAAGAAAGAAAGACATGAACATCTCGGATGACGTGAAGGGTGAGTAAATGATCAGGAAATTTTAATTCCGGGATCCTTTAAACAGGCATAACGAACTACTAATTAAGGATCCTACAGTATTCTTGGCTCAGTGTACTATATCCTGCCGACCAAGGCTGATCAATATGCTTATCGGATGCAGGGCTGATTTGAGTATCCTTAATTATTTCCTACTGATTGAATATTCAGATATTTAAATAATCCTCTATTATAAAATGGGGCAGCACACTTTAAGCCCCCTGTTGCCTTGTTTGGGTGGCAAAGCAAGCATACTCACAGTCACAGCTTGAACAGGAGACCATACAAGAATCCTGCTGTTTGGAGCACATGGCTCATTACTGAGATTCATCTGTAGCCCTCTTTTCGCTGGAAAGCTTGGCAAAATGACATTAAGACTCCAGGCCACGGTTGAACTGAAAATGCTTGACATAAACACAGTCAACCTGAGTGATCCCGGTCTTCCCAGCAGGGCATGTCCTCTCATGAACAAACATTCTTCCGGTGACATTAAAAGAATGGTTGTTCAAAGTCTTTAAACGAGTGGTTGATTATGATTTGACTTTTCTAACTTTAGTTCGTGTGTAATGTTGCTGTTTGAGCAGAAACAACATCTGTGAAGTTCAATATTCTCTGTTTAAGAACTACAACAAACGGCTGGTAGGAACTACAACGAGCTTCTTCCTCGATTTGTGACATCACTAACCCTAAAATTTACATAAACCCCGCCCCCGAGAACACTCAACAAAGGGGGCGGGGCCATGTTGGGCTGCTTTAGAGTTGTTGTCGTCGAGTGTTGTTGATGCCGTCGTTTTACGCCGGACCGCTTCACAAACGAGGGTCGATTCGAGGAAAAAAGACGAACGTGACGACACACGCTAGTGACGAGTTGATCGACTCCACAGCAACGACATCAATTTATCCACTAACCGTTCAGAAACGACTAAAAGTTGGAACTTCCATCAGTGTCGACTCCGGTTTGAACACCGTCTGCGTGAGATTCTCCAGCTTTGTTGTTGTTGAGCTGTTGAAGCTCCGCCCTCTTCTGGAGCAGCAGCTCATTTGCATTTAAAGGGACACCCAAATCAAATTTGACAAGCGATAATAAATGATCTGTGGGGGATTTTGAGCTGAAGCTCCACATTCTGGAGACACTTATATTACCTCTTGTGAAAGAGGAAATAGTTATCAAAACGTTGACACAAAAACCAAACACTTTGCAAAGTTACGCCACACGAGTCCAAACGTAAAGGAAGGAGCCCTTCATAATGTCTTTGTGATGCTCTTGGCTCCCGGATGACATTTAGAATATGGCATCATACTGTGAAGGATTTCCAAACATTTTCCGCTGATGTTGTTGCCGGTACTGAAGTCTAGCAGCACTCCTTTTTTTCCGAAAGGGTGACAGGCCCCCCCGAGTGGAGTGTCATAGAGGCCGGCTCTGATCTGCACAGCAGGCAGTGCCAGCCATTCGCCAAGTGAAGGTCTGCTGTGTCAGCCTCAATCTGTCTCTGTGTCCTCGGCCGTGCCAACACACTGTCTGCCAGGTGCCATAATGCTACAGTATTGGAGCGCACTTACTCCAGGCATCAGAGGCAAACAGGAGCCGCCGACGAGAGCAAATAATAAGACTCACATGTCAATAGAGTGAGCGGGAATGACACATATTGGCTCATATACAGTACATAAACCGAGACTAATACAGATGGGGTCAGACGACATGGATCATTGTCTTTTTTGTGCGCCGTTTATATTATACATGTATATAGCTATTTTCTATGTGAATTTATAGTACAGTGTAATTTATATCCAGTGATCAAAGCTGAATTTATTTGATCAAAAATACAGTAAAAATCACAAAATATTTTTACTATGTAAATCATCTGTTTTCTATGTGAATATATAGTAAAGTGTCATTTATATCCAGTGATCAAAGCTGAATTTATTTGATCAAAAATACAGTAAAAATCACAAAATATTTTTACTATGTAAATCATCTATTTTCTGTGAATATATAGTAAAGTGTAATTTATATCCAGTGATCAAAGCTGAATTTATTTGATCAAAAATACAGTAAAAATCACAAAATATTTTTACTTTGTAAATCATCTATTTTCTGTGAATATATAGTAAAGTGTAATTTATATCCAGTGATCAAAGCTGAATTTATTTGATCAAAAATACAGTAAAAATCACAAAATATTTTTACTATGTAAATCATCTATTTTCTGTGAATATATAGTAAAGTGTAATTTATATCCAGTGATCAAAGCTGAATTTATTTGATCAAAAATACAGTAAAAATCACAAAATATTTTTACTATGTAAATCATCTATTTTCTGTGAATATATAGTAAAGTGTAATTTATATCCAGTGATCAAAGCTGAATTTATTTGATCAAAAATACAGTAAAAATCACAAAATATTTTTACTATGTAAATCATCTATTTTCTGTGAATATATAGTACAGTGTAATTTATATCCAGTGATCAAAGCTGAATTTATTTGATCAAAAATACAGTAAAAATCACAAAATATTTTTACTATGTAAATCATCTATTTTCTGTGAATATATAGTAAAGTGTAATTTATATCCAGTGATCAAAGCTGAATTTATTTGATCAAAAATACAGTAAAATCACAAAATATTTTTACTATGTAAATCATCTGTTTTCTATGTGAATGTATAGTAAAGTGTCATTTATATCCAGTGATCAAAGCTGAATTTATTTGATCAAAAATACAGTAAAAATCACAAAATATGTTTACTATGTAAATCATCTGTTTTCTATGCGAATATATAGTACAGTGTAATTTATATCCAGTGATCAAAGCTGAATTTATTTGATCAAAAATACAGTAAAAATCACAAAATATTTTTACTATGTAAATCATCTATTTTCTGTGAATATATAGTAAAGTGTAATTTATATCCAGTGATCAAAGCTGAATTTATTTGATCAAAAATACAGTAAAAATCACAAAATATTTTTACTATGTAAATCATCTATTTTCTGTGAATATATAGTAAAGTGTAATTTATATCCAGTGATCAAAGCTGAATTTATTTGATCAAAAATACAGTAAAAATCACAAAATATTTTTACTATGTAAATCATCTATTTTCTGTGAATATATAGTAAAGTGTAATTTATATCCAGTGATCAAAGCTGAATTTATTTGATCAAAAATACAGTAAAAATCACAAAATATTTTTACTATGTAAATCATCTGTTTTCTATGTGAATGTATAGTAAAGTGTCATTTATATCCAGTGATCAAAGCTGAATTTATTTGATCAAAAATACAGTAAAAATCACAAAATATTTCTACTATGTAAATCATCTATTTTCTGTGAATATATAGTAAAGTGTAATTTATATCCAGTGATCAAAGCTGAATTTATTTGATCAAAAATACAGTAAAAATCACAAAATATTTTTACTATGTAAATCATCTGTTTTCTATGCGAATATATAGTACAGTGTAATTTATATCCAGTGATCAAAGCTGAATTTATTTGATCAAAAATACAGTAAAAATCACAAAATATTTTTACTATGTAAATCATCTGTTTTCTATGTGAATATATAGTACACTGTAATTTATATCCAGTGATCAAAGCTGAATTTCCAGCATCATTACTCCAGTTTTCAGTGTCACACGATCCTTCAGAAATCAGAAAATATGATGATTTGCCGCTCAAGAAACATTTGTGGTTATTATTAATTATTATTAATGATTATTTTGGTTTTTCAAGGTAAATAAGGATGCTTTTCGTAAGCACTAGAACTTTGATTGCGTTATCAACATTAAGTGATGAACGTCAAATGAAATTCTCTTGATTGGATTTGCTGCTCAACTTAAAGGGACAGTACACCCCAAAAAATCTGTTCATCACAAATCATATGGGTTTTTGAATGACGTGAGTATGAATTAATGTGACAGCATGGGATGTTCCTCTAAGACGGCGTAATATCAGTATGAATAACCAATGCTCGCGCAAACATGATTTACTCAGCAGTTTTAAAACTTTCAACCTCAAAGGCATGAAATTAATCAGAAAAGACTGAGTCAGGAGTGTTCAACCAAGCCCACGAACTCCTCGGTGGATTGAGAGAGGAATCAAGGACGTGCTGTTTGTAAAACTGACTCTTGCATTTTAAACCGGGCCTGTAATATGCGTATGATCTTCATGCATTTGCATAGTTTACGATGCTGACATTATATAATCAGGTACAGGAGGAATCATTTATATTTTTATTGATGTTTAAAGCCTAATATATTTATTTTTTAAATCAAACCGCAAACTTCTTGCAATACCAACATAAGTGATTTGTGAACCAAAATATGAAGTCTTCCACATGTGAGACATTGTGTCGCACTATTCATCTATTCATGAGTTCATGATGCCGAATAATTCATGTCTTATTTGTCTTTTTTGCTCTCTGGTTCCTCTTGATGTGGGCCGACCGGCTCCTGTTCTTCAGGAGTCTCCTGCAGGAGCGCTTTTGGCTCCTCAGGCTTCTCTCCCTTGCTGAGTTTCTTATATTTTTTGAATATCTCATTTAGATTGAACTCTCGGATGATATTGTCCTGTAAAAAACGCACAAACGGACGTCTCAGAGAGGAATAACCGATTGCTTTGTACGTCTTGAGAGCGTTTTGGACTTTTTTTTACCTCGGTGAAATTCCACCCAATGGCCCTTCCCTTCTTGTCCACCAGAGGGCGGCGCATGAGTTCTCGGTCACCCTGCAACAGCAAAAGGGAAGGCAGTTGCTTGCAGAGAGGAGAAGGGTTTACCTTATACCTGTCAGGAGAGCACAGGATGGTCAGTGCTGTCACTCAACAAATGATTGATTATGATTTGACTTTTTTAACTTTAGTTAGTGTGTGATGTTGCTGTTTTGCTGCAAAGTTGCGACATTCAAAGTTCAATATTCTCTGTTTAAGAACTACAACAAACGGCTGGTAGGAACTACAACGAGCTTCTTCCTGGGTTAGTGACATCACTAACCCTAGAATTTACATAAACCCCGCCCCCGAGAACACTCAACAAAGGGGGCGGGGCCATGTCGGGCTGCTTTAGAGTTGTTGTCGTCGAGTGTTGTTGATGCCGTCGTTTTACGCCGGACCGCTTCACAAACGAGGGTCGATTCGAGGAAAAAAGACGAACGTGACGACACACGCTAGTGACGAGTTGATCGACTCCACAGCAACGACATCAATTTATCCACGAACCGTTCAGAAACGACTAAAAGTTGGAACTGAGTCTCGGTTTGAACAGCGTCTGCGTGAGATTCTCCAGCTTTGTTGTTGTTGAGCTGTTAAAGCTCCGTCCTCTTCTGGAGCAGCAGCTCATTTGCATTTAAAGGGACACACACAAAAACTGTGTTTTTTGCTCACACCCAAATCTAATTCGACAAGCGATAATAAATGATCTGTGGGGGATTTTGAGCTGAAACTTTACTCACACATTCTGGAGACACTTATATTAGATCTTGTGAAAAGGGGTATTATAGGTCCGCTTTAATCAAAATTGAATTGGATAGTACTTATGTTTTTTGCAGTATTGATTACAAATGATTTATCTGTCCCTATCACTATTTTTGAATGATTCATGTGCTCTCGTAATCTTCAATCAGAAGAACTTCCCCTCCCTCTCTGATGACGAGGGCGGGGCAACCTGTCACTCACATGGGGTCCACCAATAGCAAACCACAACCATCCAATCAGACGGACAAAATCAAGCCCCGCCCCACATTTGTTCTTGTTTGTGAAGCCGTTTCACAAGGATATACGCAGCGTTTTCCAAACACATTCGCAGGTTGTTGTTCATGTCCGCGGATCGAAGCAACCGTAAATAAAATGATGCGAATGCGAATTTTACTAAGGGAACCCTGCCCAAAAAAAAGCCCATTTTAGCCCGTGAAATGCGATTGGGCAAGTTTCTGGACGGGTTTTGTTGAGAAAACCTGGCGACCGTCGCAACAGAACTTCAGTTTCATGTGGAATAAAGATGATTTTACCTCTCAGCAACTGCTCCATATTGTCCGATGTCCACTTTTCCAAATCTGAGGCCTGAGCAGCTGTACCTGATGAACACAGGCACCGTCATGAAGTGTGAGAGTAGATGTAGAGCACATGTGTGTGTTTGCAGTGCGACTTACTTAACTGACAGGTCAGCAAAGACGGGGGCGAATGACTGACACTCCGGAGACCAGTTGGCATAAAACTCAACAATCCAGGCCACACGCCCGTCCCGCCGCAGTTCTTCCTGACATCGTGTTGAATAATGTGCACATTAGTTTCAGTTCATGACATTAAATCATGTGAAATAATAGTTCATACTAAGATGACTTGTAGCCATCAACAATATATCAAATTAAAGCATTTTTGCATGGAATGTCGGAAATAAATTATTACACTGAAAATGAAAAATCTTAATGCCTTAGAAGAATTTTTTGAAAATAAATAGTGAATCACACACATCTATAGACGAGTCACTGAAGTATGTGATGAACTCAGGGCCCATGTGGATCGGTGCTTTACATGTGATCAACAACACTGTACAGAGAAGGCACAGTAACACGTCACATATTACACATCACAGAATTACGTAATGTTAGTATTTTCCAAATCCAATATGTTGGTTTACTGACCCACACACAGCGTAAGGTAGAGAAGGCCGAGTCTCAGATCCACTCGGAAGAACAGCACCACGTTCGCCACCTTACTGAAGAGAAATACATTCCCCACGTGCTGCTCCAGTGTTACTGCACACCATCGATGTACATATTAGTCATTAATATCTAGTTTGATGATGAGTGTAATCTGATGACACGCTTAAACTTACCGGATCTGCGGTTCTTCATCATGACAATGGCACTGAGAAACATTAAAATCTCCACCTCCCTCTATACAGAGCGATCATACAGGTTTACAAATAAAGAAATACACATACATATATACATACACACACACACACACACACACACACACATATATATATATATACATACAGTACCAGTGAAAAGTTTGGACACATTACTATTTTTATCATTTTTGAAAGTCTCTTCAAGTCTCTTCAAGGCTGCATTTATTTGATCAAAAATGCAGAAAAAATGGAAAAATTGTGAAATATTATTACAATTAAAAAAAATGGTTTTCTATTTTCATACACTTTAAAATATAATTTATTTCTTTGATGCAAAGCTGAATTTTCAGCATCATTACTCCAGTCTTCCGTGCCACATGATGCTTCAGAAATCATTCTGATATGATTTATTATTAATAATTTTTTTTTATTAATATATTTTATTTTTCAGCATTCTTTGATGAATAAAAAGCTAAAAAAAAAAACAGGATTTGTTTAAAATAGAAATCTTTAGCGACAGTATACACTACCGTTTTTTTTTCTTTCTTTTAAAAGAAAGTAATATTTTTATTCGGCAAGGATGTGATAAATTGCTAAAACGTAAAGACAAAAACATTTCTATTTCCAACAACATTGATAATAAATCAGCATATCAGAATGATTTCGGTGATTTCAATTGGAGTAATGAGGATCAGGTGTGCGTCATAGTCATAAATTATATTGTAAAATAGTTTGTTTTCTTTTATTAACACAGCATGCGGTCCAAAAGCATTTCAGTAGCATGTTACTTTTCCACTAGTGCAACTATAAAGTGTTATTACACTGCAATTATAGTAAAATAACGTATAAGAGCACTCCTCTAGGCTTTCTGACCCAGTCAAACGCGCACGAGTTGGCGTCTTCTCTCTGAGATGGTAAATTCTCGCACAGTCCCGGACAGCAGCGCACGATTGGAAACGCCAGTGTCATCAGCAGAGACAGCAGATAATAGGGCCGATAAAACCATTTGTAAATCTTTGGAATATGGTATAAAGTTGAAACAAGCG